>CABEEJ010001509.1:9017-65198 GCA_901482245.1 Timema douglasi
CCCCCCCCCCCATGTACTCCTAGTTTGCATTCTTTCTGCATGGAATGTTAATGTAACCGGGTAGAACTCAAAAGAAAAATACCAACACAAATCTTTCTCGTCATTGAGAGTCGGTTTACCTTCTGAACTAGTTCCTTTGTCTCTCTTGGGATGACAAGTTTCATTACTGAACATGTGTAGGTCTATAAAGTATTTTCCAGAGTTCATAAATACGGTTCTGAATCATGATAAGAGTTAGAATTTACTTTTAGATCCCAAGAAGTCTATAAATCTTTAAAGAGGATCTTCTCAACGCATCTCATTCAAATTACATAAATATAAGTTAATAACAGTCAAAATAAGAAAAAGAGATTATTGTTTTTTGTTTTTTTTAAGAAAATAAATGGCTCAGAATACAAGATAATTACTTTTGGCAGTGAGTGAAGGCAACTATATTGTGAACAACACATCTATTCAGACAATCCAACATGTTACACTCTGCTTCATTCTTCTCTCCTGTACTTACGGCTAGAAGTTTTATACTCTACAGTAATTTTTAAGCTTTAAAAAAGCTAGAGATGCTATCTCTGGATTCTGCCGAGAGAGGGAGAAAAAAAATGAATATCTTTGAGGGGAAGACACATTTAAGTTAAGAGATCATTTCACGTTTGTAAGATGAGGTTGTGGAGATAAGTGGGGGTCTTAAATTAGTGCGGTAGCGAGGTTTAGCAGCTGACACATGTTTCTAACATTTGGTGCTTGGCTAGATAAGTGATATCAGCGACGTGAGTGCTGAAAAATAAGTTGACAATCATATAATAATAGTTTATTAATTGTATATATATATTTAAATAAGTACTGGGCAATAATGTGCTATGTCAAGCCCTTATTATTATTATTATTATTATTATTATTATTATTATGTGTTATATCTTATGACAGTTCCATTCCTTTTGTCAGTGAACTTAGATCGCAAATGTACCCTGTCCTTTGCCTCCTTCAGCTACCGGAATTTTATTATTTCCTTCAAGTCATACACTATACACATCCTCAATCTATATTTGGCTATATACTTATATAAAATATAGTATAAAAAAGAGAGATCATATTTAATCACTAGGTCTTGAATTTTTATATTTGTCGTACTTAAAATCTTAGGTTAATTGTGGGATTAACATCAAGATAAAGTTCTTGGTTAGCCATACTCATGTACCAATGATTAAGTTGGGGCCTTCCCTTACACAGCTTTGACTAAATAAATGTTTTTCTTTTATAGTGTAGAGCTGGTTTTTAATTCATATATGAGTGAAATAATAAATTGGTTCAGACACTCATACCAGAATCTACGTGAATAATGCATCAATATTTTCATGTTAGTTTTCCACTGACAGAAAAGTCAAAGCTTAAAGCTTTAATCTTTGATGGTTTTCAATTCTTCTTTCAAGCAAATTATATTTCATTTCTAATAAACTCTAACTTTTAAGAAAAAAGCGGACAACCCGAACTGATAGTAAGTACGTGTAGCATGAGGTAAAAAAAACCTTTCAACAAATTTAAGTAAAATACCTCAAATAGTTTAAAAATAAATCAAATATTTAAAAAAAGATTTGACCTCCACTAGAGCTTCAGAGGTAGTGAATGGAAACTACTCTTTTGATAAATTCGCATACCCATAAAAGCTAGGGAAAAAAAGCATTGATATATTATTTCTATAGGTACGTATTCATGCGCATTCATTTATAGGTTGAAAATCTATACTACGCCACATATTGTATGTAGTATATTGAATCAAACCATTATCAATTGAAATCAATGTGATTGGACCCTAAGGCAAACTTCTCAAGATAGCATACCATAATACATACCATATATACATACCAATAAATTAATGTTATCAACATAAATATAATCAAATGAAGCCATATACGTAGACTCTCTGTAAGCTGTTTCTCGCTAAAAGGGTTCACCATAAAAATAATGGAAACGCGTCACCTCTCGTGGTCTGAGAAAACTTAGTGATACGTTTCCTAGAAGCCAATTACGATTTCAACCCAACGTCGACATTAAGTGTCATGAACATTTTGTTCTAAAATGGAAGAAGATTTATTTTCAGTGACGCATGGTACTTTTTCAAATGCGAAAATAAAACAATTGCATTATGACGCTGCTGCCAATACTGAAAAGGAAAATATTCTTAAACAGGTACTTTTTAAGGTGGCATGGAAGGGGATGCTAGGAAAAGCCAGTGTTTGTGCAGTTTTTATGGTAAAACATTTGTTGGCAAAAATAAATAAAATATTGCTCCAGTACAAACGTAGAGATACATTTATTCAAATGGTGACCTCAAAATTTCTTGAAATTCTGTCAAGGGTGTTCTGGAATTTAATTACAACATTTTATCTTCATTTAAAAAAAAATTGTCATCTAATTCTGCTATACTCATGTTGGATATACAACAACTGTTGACATCATCATTTAAAGAATATTAAACTTTGTGTGTTTGTATTGTAATATTTTATATATTTTGACCGACAAATTTTTTTTGTAAAAACTTCAAAAATACTTACCTTAGCTCTCGTTCTCTTCATACTCACCTTAATCCTGTGGACTTTCTTGTATAGGGGTACGAGTTTGGCGTATTCGTCTCCAATAAATGATTTACCTGATCTACAAATGCGACCAAAACGCAAAATTCCGATTAGAATATGAGAAATGTGTGTGGAAATGGAAGGACAACATGTAGAACACCTAATTTAGTGAGAAAGTAATAGATTTTTGCCATATAAACAGGGCTATTGAGTCGGGAATTGTTAAAAATGTACCGACATCGATTCCGGCTTCAAAAAAAAACTTAAAATATTATAACAATATTTTATACATTTTTTAAAATTATATAAGACCAATATTTGTAGTTTCGATTGACAAATTTATTTAAATATAAATTTACATGGTCAAAGAAGCACCTTAGCCCATTCGTTAGTGTACCCACTTACTGAGCTCAGGGTCCCGGGTTCGATTCCCAACATGGCCGAAAAATGTATCATTGGTGAAATGTGAATTCACTTCGATAAATTAACGGCCGCGGATTGGAAGTTGTCCTATACTAGTCTTAAGTTAGATTATAATATAAGCTATGACAGGCCTAGTAAGCAGGTAGTGGAAAATATACGGCTGGAATAAAAAAAAACGCCACACACTGGAAACAGTAATGGATGTATGTTGCAATGTCAAAGAAGTTTTCCATGAAGCATGAAGCATTTTACTTGAGTAAATTTGTATTACCAAATAATTTACTTTAACTATTTTTTAACTAGTTTGAGTCAGACAGAAAAATATAGGATTCGAAAGTTTGATGTACCGACCCCAGAGCCCAGCATAAAAACCCAAATAACATTTTCTTTTTTATCCTGTTTTTTTTACCAAAAGACAAAACTCCCTTTATCCGTATGAGTGGGGTTGCAGACCTATGTAATTAAAAATATATTTTTACTCAATTTAATGAGTACTACAAGATCCGAAATTTCCCAACCCTCTTCGTGGTAGACTGGTTAGAGCCCCTGGCTGCTGACGTAAAGGTCAAGGGTTCGATTCCTGGATTGTACCAAGGGATTTTTCTCGAAAGAGGAATAATTCCCATGATCACTAGGGTTGTTTGGTTAGTTAAGTTTAAGTTAGGTTAAGATCTCCATTGTCTTCAGCCCTTCATATTCACTATCATCAACACCTCATATCATCGGGACATGGAAAGAGTTTCTACACACACAAAAATATGTAATATTAGTACGTTCGGCCGTTACCTAGACAAAATATATTAGTACTGGCTAATCTTTCCAACTTGGGTACAAATTAGTACAGCCCAAACACGTCATTTATATATATATATCACCCTATTAATACAAAAATAAGTTTTATTGCCTATATTCCACTTTCATTTTCTGTGAATCTAGTTTGTTTATCTAATTTCTTTTTTCAAGCACTTAGCACAAAATATAAGCTATTAACCAGTGCTCCAGGATTCAATTCTCAGTGCCTCCAGATTTCCTGTGAAGCAGTGGGTCCTGATACTGGGTAAGCTCAGGCTCGGCCTAGAAAACTGAGATTAACACCCGCAGGTTTCATTGTGCTGACCACATGATAGGTTATATCCCCGGAGAATGGAACTATCTTCGCCAACAGACGGCTCCCACTCTTTTGGTATGGTTCAATCGTGGGATTACGCCATGGAGTCTTTTGCTATCGGCTCTTACTCCGAACTACATGACGTACCTCCTTATATTGAAATGAATGCCTTATGGAGAACGCTGTTGCCAGATTTTACCCAATGGAAACGGGTTTGTTACATTCACATTAAAAACTTATTAAATGAAATGATATATCTATTGTGTGCTTTTATACAAAGGGAATTGATTTTATGGTGATATGTTTGATATTAGATTTGTGTTTATACCGTATATTGGAATAATTTTATCGTTGTTCTTATAATAATAATAATTATTATTATTAGTAGTAGTAGTATTAGTAGTAGTAGTAGTATTAGTAGTATTAGTAGTAGTAGTATTAGTAGTAGTAGTAGTAGTAGTAGTAGTAGTAGTAGTAGTAGTATTAGTAGTAGTAGTAGTAGTAGTAGTAGTAGTATTAGTAGTAGTAGTAGTAGTAGTAGTAGTAGTAGTATTAGTAGTATTAGTATTAGTAGTAGTAGTAGTAGTAGTAGTAGTAGTAGTAATCCACGATATAACGGAACAACACAAGCAGTAAGTAGGTCTAAACATTAAATCTGTAAACAGCTATTCTAAAACTTATTTTTATATTGTATCCTTTGGTCATGACAAAGTCTAATGTACCCTCACGATGAAATTTCCCCAAATGATAATTAGTGTCGGGAAATTAAAGGAGAAAATTTCCCTTAATCACCTCGAAAATTCCCCGCTATGTTTGGTTCTCCACCCCGTATGGTCCTCTTTGTTATGTTGCCAATTTTCCCTTGAGAGATGCTTAGGTACCCCCTTGGGGCACTAGGGAATGGTAGACTTTGGGTAAGTTCAAAACAACAGCTATGATTTAACTTTCCAGGAAGACATCAGTTCACATACCCGACCGTAGGGCGATTTGTAGGTGGTAAGTTCAGTTCCTTTATAATTATATTCATTACAGTGTCTTGGAACTGAAGCCGTGTTCAGTAGCTGACGTTAATTTGTAATTCAAATCAGTGATATATTGGAGTAAGGATGAGGTATAATGTTAAGAGTAGAACCAGTATTTTACTCTAGATAAGTAAAAGTTTATAAAATAACATTTAGGTATTTTTTTATGACATTTAAATTTAATTTTCTGACGATACTGCCTGTATCAGCGCACAACTTACAAACTAACCTATTACAGTATTAGAAAAGAAACAAACTCCAATGGGAGGTGTTATGAACCATAGTATTAAACCTTTTTTTTTAACTATTCTTTAACTTGTAAAATCAAATGAAAATAAAATATTTCAGAGAAGCGTGGAACAACCAAAATATATATCGCATTCTGTGTATGCTCCACCAAGATTACTTCTCTATCTTTTAGTGTTTGGTTTCTCTTTTCGTTTGACCTATTTTCCTTCTTTCTCTCTGACTAACCCAGTCCGCTAATCTAAAAGGCGGCAGTGGTGAGAAAGGATGATAGAGCAAAGAGCAGACGCACCCCAAAACTTTAACGCGTAAGATGGTCCAAGTGAGATCTGGATCCCCAAACCGCGTGTGATGGGATCATGTCTTCCAAGACACCGCGGCGTGTGGCATTATGGGGAATCTTCCTTCTTCCCCCACTTCTTTATCTCCCTGATCTACCACCCTTTCCTAGTGTAATGACATGTCGTAAACATTGAGCCCTTCTTACGACGTTACCAGACCATCGCGTCGCCTAAAACTCTCTTGTTAACTTTCTAATCTTCGAAACTTCTGGACGGCGCTAATTTTAAAAAAAAAAGGAAATTACTAAAATAACTTACTACTTATTTGATATTAGAGGCGGCTTGACCATGGAAAAGTACACATATATTGTTAGGATTTGTACGATTTTGCAGATTATAAAGTAATTGAACCAATTTTATAACAGAAGCGCAAAGCTATTAAAAAGGGTTAAAAAAAAAGCTACTTAGACAATTACGCACATGTTTTTCGACGAGAACAAAATGCGTTTAGGCGATTGAGTGTTTTTAGTTTGTAAAAGGATCACACGCACTTTCAAACTAGGTATTAATTATTATTATTATTATTATTATTACTAATGTGTAATGGTAGGGTGATGGTGAGATGAAATAAAGGACCTACAGTTTAACGTGGGACCCGAACCACGGTGGAGGCCTGGCATTCCTCACATTCACAAGTTGTGATTAATATACGTCTTGTCAGAGATGAAGGAAGGGTTTGGCAATCAGATAAATCTTTTCTGAGGCCCAGGATTGAACCCCGGACCCCAAGTACAGAAGTATGACACCTTACCCCTAGACCGCCAGGTCACCAACCAAACAAAGTAATCAGACTATAAGGTTAACCCTCGTAAACACGATACACCTTTAACACGGTTTTTGGCGTGTAGTCCTACCGAGTAGTAACCTGAAACATGGTGCTAGAAACTTTTATAAAAAAAAACACGGTATTGCTGCAAAATAAACAAAATTCTGCTGTAAGAAGCTTTTAAGAGACCGTCTTATCTCCACGGATATCACGAGGTAGGGTTAGTCAAGTTGTGCTAGTCAAGTTTTAATAAGAAGGGCCCTTATCTGACATCTGGAAATTTACTACACCTACTTTCCTGTGTTCATACGTTTTACCATGTGGTTTGAAGCTCCGACCATTTTTATATATTATAATCAATATCTATAAATAAAGACAAAAAATAAAATGTCACCAATTTTGGCAGATTTTTTCCCCTAAAAGGTCATTCCTATGAATATTGGACTATCTTAATCATGTAAATATTCGGGAAAAGGTTTTTTAGTTACTAATCCTGAAATGAAAGAGCGATAGCTTTATAGATTATTTTGACTTCTGAAACGCATTTTCTAAATTGTTTCTTTAATTTGTCCTATCATTGGTCCCTTCTATCTGCAATGACTTCATAGATGCAGAGACTGCGATACATACCACTTTGTATCAACAAACTGATGACTCCACTGCCCTAGACGAATGAAGGGGTTATTTGTTGCGGCCAAGTGGTTAATTTATACAACACAGTTTTGAATTGCTTCCAAAATGGTTAAGTCTAGCACGCAGGCGCCATCCCAATTTCTTATTAAAACCCCGCAGGCACAAAGGCATATTAAATCACCGGAAATGAAACTCATGATAATTAAATCTCGTTAAAGATGGATATTCTATATGTTTAATAAGAAAAGGGTGACCTGACTGTTTAGGGGTAAGGTGTCCGACTTCTGTGCTGGGGATCCGGGGTTCAATCCTCGGTCGCGGCACAGATCTATCTGATTGCCAAACCCTTCCTTCACCTCTGACAAGACGTGTATTAATCACAACTTGTGAATGTGTGGAATGCCAGGCCTCCGCCGTGGTTCGGATTCCACGTTAAGCTGTAGGTCCTTCATTTCATCTCACAATCACCCTACCATTACACATTAGCGTACCTAAGTGTGTATAACACGAACGGGTAGTAAGACGCGGTGCTGATAATAATAAATGTTGCATGGCTCATAATACAACCGGTGTGAAAGATTCCTGCATTTAACATGGTTGCCATGGACGGGAATAATGAGATAATCCTTACCCTTTAAAATTCAGATCAGCGGTATTAATCTTTTTGGGGTCATGAATATATTTAATAATCTGACAATGGTCATGGGCTACCTTCCCATAAAAATATACGTAAATATACTCACACAGATTGTTGCACGAAATTTATTAAAGTGAAATAAATAAAAGATGTGCAACTAAAGAGTGAACTTTAATTCTCTTCAAAATTAAAAGTCAATTATAAGCGGGTAGGTAGGTTTATTTTTAACTCATATCAACGGCGAACTACTATATAATATGTAATCAAAAGGCAACTACTGTTATTGTGTGTTATTTTTTGCACCCGATTCACAGACCTCCTGAAACCCATCTATAATCCCTCTAGGATCCTTGGACCCCAGTTTAAGAACCCCTGCTTTAGATTAAGGCGATTGGCTTTTTTCATTTGGCGTGGAAATGCAGAGCCATGGGAACAAATGGTTACCTTCAAGAAATTTTATTGTTTTGCAATTTTCTTTTCGCAAACGGTTTGTTTAAGAATAGAAGCATGTTAGGTATGTTATACTTTTTATATAATCTCCTCTGTAGTTTTAACAGTGATCGAATAACGACAAAATTTACATTTTTCAATAGAAAACTGCCGGCTTCATAACAAAAAATGAGAAAATTTAACAATTAATAAACATCGATACATTATCTTAGAAGGGGTGTTGAAAATATTAACATAAAAATTTCACTTGTTCTTGAGAAAACTGATATTTCCAAACGTATGATTTTTCCGCTAGACCAGTCCGGTAACTAGCGCCATCTACGGTTACAGTGATCCATCTGTTCTTGTTGGCGCGGAAGGAAACTTTGGTCGGTTGTGAAGCCACGCCACGCCTTTCACCCTACAACCCACAATCCCACAAAATAGGTTTAATATTTGCACTCGACAAGGCCAAGGGCCTTAAGCCGATTACTTGTGTGTCCTTGACGTTAAACTCTATTTTTCACTTTTCTTATTACACATCTATGTTAACCACATTTCATTTACATTGATGTGGTGGGAATGGGATGCAAAATTTTAGATAAAATGTGCCCGCATTCAAGTGGAGGAAGAGTGTAAAATAATTAATGAAAATACACCTTGAGTACTTAGAGATTCTCGGTCTATAGAAAACCAAACTACGTGAGATTACCACCTTAGTCACAATGTGTTCATCATCAGTGTTTCTTAAAATCTCCAAATAGCGTTGATGGAAAAAAGGAGAGGATTTGAATGCTTGTAGGGAAGATATTCTCACGCTTATCAATAGATGATGATAATTTGTTGTTTCTCTCTAATTATTGATAAGTTGTTGAACACAGTCTCCTTGCCGATTCCCTTTCTATGCATCTTCAATCTTTGAGGAATCTAGAACACTAGTTTATAATAGTTCCATAATGAGAGTGTGTGTTTAGTCTTGAGTAACAAACACAGCTTCCATTCAAGCCGACAAACTTAGCGAACAAATGTCTGCTTTCTTTAGGGTAATGAGATTGGAACTCCTCTTAGAAGAAGATGAGATAATAATAGATATTCACCGTTAGCGTTGACTTTGTACAAATCTGAACCAGAAATTTCGCAAAGTCCCATTTGAAAGAACGATCTTTATTAACAATGTAGCGTTCAGAACGGTATTTTCTATTATCAATTATATTAGAAAACGTATCTAAAATTGCATTTTAAATATTTTCTAGAGATAATTTAAGTTTTAGCCCGCTTCAGTGGTCGAACGGTCGAAGGCGTCACTATCATGCTAAGAATGGCCTGTTGATAACGGGGAGATCGAGGTTCGAATCCCAGTCTGGTTTACTGAGGATTTTATTTCCTAAACGGTTTCCCACTCTCAATTCTCACAAATTCTGGTAGAGTACCTATATTATTATTATTATTATAGCACCGCGTCTTACTACCCGTTCGGGTTGTACGCACTTATGTTAGTGTGAAATGGTAGGGTGATTGTGAGATGAAATGGAGGACCTACAGTTTAACGTGGGATCCGAACCATGGTGGAGGCCTGGCATTCCACACAATTCACAAGTTGTGATTAATACACGTCTCGTTAGAGGTGAATAAAGGGTTTGGCGATCAGATAAACCTTTGCCGGGACCGAGGATTGAACCTCAGACCTCCAACACAGAAGTCTGACACCTTACCCCTAGACCGAGATTACCTATAAATGCGCCCTTCCTCATTCCTACCCCATTAGTGTAATTATCATGTTCGGTATAGCCTGAACAGGTAATAAAACGCGGTGATAAAATATAGTTTTAATCTAAATAATTACTTGAGTTAAAAGCTGTTCATTCCCCATTTGAAAGATTTTTAACTTTTTGGTTGTTGAAAAAAAATAAGGAAAATTTCAAATTTCAAAATAAAGAACTGGAATCTCTATTTACGACTGAATGAAACTCCATAACGAGAATCATTCAGTAAATTTAACTATCGAGAAAGGAAAGGAGGTGCCTTATAAATTAAAAAATACTAGTGCAAGACCAACATTTCAACATTATTAAAAGTCAGTTTAAGGATCAGTTTCATGGTCAAAACTTAGTACGCCTCAAGTGTGGCGCTATACTAAATACAGGACGACACCTACCTAAACACGAATGGAGGAGACTACAGTAGCCCCGTGGCTTCTTTGGTGCTGACTGGCAGCTTTGAAAAGTTACCAGACCAAATTATGTATCCCTACGCCTAACCATATGATCTGCAAAAACGTGTTTAGCAGCTGTCACTTCTGGCGGTCAAAATTTAGGTATATACCTAAATGTTGACTGTCATAAGTCAGTTGTGAGCTGTCAGTAGCACCAAAGAAGCCATGAGGTTACTGTAGTTTCACTACTGACCCATTCCATTCAGCTCTAGGTAGGTTTCGTCCTGAATTTAGTATAGCACCACACTTGAGGCGAATGTAAAACTGGCATCAAGTCATATTTCAGTTTAATTTAGCTCTTATTGTAAGGAGCGTAATGACACGCTACGCGTGTGAGGATAGAATATACTCGTACTCTGCCAGGCGCAAATACATTGTTGTACTAGTAATATAAGTACTTCAGTGTACATTGCTTCTAAGATTCTGTACCAAATTGATGTTCTAAGGTGGTAGACGCACGTGCAGTCAATTGCACCAGGGATTGGTGCAATAATGCACCATGGTGTGGTGTACATTGTACAGCGCCAAGTGACGTGTGTATTGTGTGATCTTATTAGTTGATCGCAAGGAATGGAAAGTAAATATAGATTTTTACGGATAAACCTGACCTAAGTGACAAGGAGTTGATTGTAAATAGTGGACAAGGACTCTAGAATATTCCAAGTATTGCCAATTGGTTTGAAATTTATCCATCCAACCAATGTAGCCAATATTAGTATAAGAAAAACATTTAAATTGTTATATGCAATAGAAATTTGATAGATATAAACATATTTTGGTAGATTAGTCAAGATAAATAAGTTGATGGGGTGGAAAATTAATTTATTAAAATGAGTCGAAATTGATTACGAGTTATCAATGGCATATAGCCTACTTTTTTGATTTGTTAGTTGGTGTTGTTACAATATACTTTTTATCTATTATAAAACTAAATTGTTTCGTGAGTATTTTAATTGAACAATTATTAATACCCTATTATAAAAAAAGAGCTTAAAGTTCATTAGTGTGTGTTAACAGTCCTGTTTGTGTGTTTCAAAATGTGTCCCGTTTTATTTTTGGATATTCTTAAAAGGGTCACTAAAGTACCCCCCTAGTATAGCTCAACATTCCGCCATGCCAGTATATTTGAGGTGTGTTGTTTCTCTACTGCGGATATACATAGGTCTAGTGTGAATGGAGTGCCGGCGAAACAACAATACATCATGGAGGGTGTTGGGGTGGGGGAAGAGAAACTGCGTCGGAACGACGATGCAAAATAGCGTTTGCCCGCTAAAGTTCGGTTTGACTCATGGGTCAAAGTAGATTATCGTCGTTCATACAACCCTGCTAAATGAAAGAAAATTAATCTATGTTTAATAAACAAGGTGAGAACCTATATTTGATCATATTCTAATGAGTATATTTTCAAAGTAGCCTTATACTGGGCGTCTAGGGTGTTAAGCCGGTCCCACACTATTCGCGAGTGCTAACGAATGTTCGGGCGACTGTAGTGAGTAATGTGGGAGGTACACGAATGGCGAACGGCGAAAGTTCAATCGAATATTCGGCATTCGACGAGTTTCAGCTCAGAAGCGGTCTCTTTTGACACGAATCAAAGGAAGCGAATGTTCGCCAGTGGAGTCTCGGCGAACATTCGAAAAGCCCTACACACTACACTACAGTCGTTCGTGTCGTCTGGTTGCCTACATTCTGGGCACTGTACTAGTTCTATTATATTAATGCGTCTATTGTAGAATTGTCATACAATATATTATGTTGTAGTGCATCATTTAATACAACATTAAATAATAGTTTTATTCAATAAACTGGTAATTATTTTGGTAACACCAAATAGCTATGCTTTGATCCTTACCATGTTCCACTCTTATTGAGAGCTACCATTCACCACATACTTTTAATTTATGTTTTCTGTGCCCACTACGCTGCAATAACAATCAACAGAAGTGATGTCATCACTTGCGCGATCTCTTGGGCAATGGCTGACCACTAACGCCAAAGTGAATGATTTGTTCGGATATTCCGGGTAGACGTTCGCGAGAAATGTGTGATGTCCATAGTAGGCGAATATTCGTGTAGGTTTTATGAGAGAATAAGAGTCACGAATGTGGACGAATATTCGGCCGAAACATTCGTCAGCTTTCACGAATAGTGTGGGACCGGCTATACACTAGCCTTGAACTAATGAACAAGGTCACCTTTGATGAGGAGGTTGAAAGTCAACTACAGGCCGGGAACACAAGGGATGTTTTCCCTGGTTTTCCCATCCGCTTCCCACGCAAGTACGACCTGCGCTAGAGATGTCTAATAGCAGAATCCAGCAGACAATCCTGAGCTCAAATTTTTTATTTTCCATTATTTAATTTTTTTTAATACGAAAATTATAGACGTCTATTTAAGTTATTCGACAAATCAAATTACACCATCTATCTTTAGATTAAATATGATTATTTAAAAACTGAAGCGATTATTATCAACAATGATTCCCAAATTTATACCAAATCAACTTTTATGCGTTTTTTTTTAATTACGAAAGCTTATCCATCGAGGATGTATCCAAACATTTCAAAAATATTCAAACGATAAGCTGGAATCTCAAGATAAAACTTCTTTCGAAAGAAATATACAGAGTTCAAAACTATTATTTTTTTCCCCTGAATAAAAGGATATACTTTGATAGTTATATTATCAAAGTTAATACATTTTCAACAGCGAAGCCTCAATATATATGTTAAAAAAAAAGTGGATGAGCTGTCTTAAAAAGTGCACAAAAGTTACAAAGTATCTTAACTGTCGCTGGGATTTACTACAAACCTTTTGACTTTGATAAGCAAGAAAGCTGTATTTTAATGATTTTTCGCGTTGTTTCCACTAGTTAATATATAAATCATGTTAAATATTTAAAACAAACACGGCTCTCTTTGATATGATTAGACCTACTATTGTTAATTACCATTCCTATGAAATTATTATTCGTTCGTTCACTAAAAAGTATAAATTGAAGCCTTTAGAGAATTGTAGCCCTTTGAAGTTCTAGAAATTATCACGTTGATTGCGTTCTATGTCTGTTACCATTCCACATCAAAATGTATTCTGGTTACATGGTCGTAGCACACCTCTCCATTCTCTATACAGTTGTTATAAACTAAAATTAGGAGTGGCCACGCATGTGGCATAAAGTGTAGCCTAAACACAAAGCACATACACCAAGTAATAAGGCTTATCTCATGTTAGGTCTTCGTGTTCAAATGAGTATGTAATCGCTTAGTTCGTAAGTTTAATCACAATTTTTACACATATACAGGATGTTTGGAAACTCATAAGCCAAACTGCAGATTTAGATTGTTTGAACCAAAAGCAATAAAAAATATCCTTACACTTAGATTCATAAAACCATGCTAATACCATTTAATCGTGTTCAAAGTTTCGGTGTACATCACCGGAGGAGCAAAGTTGTTCAAACATGCGTGTACAACAATTTGCATAGGCATTGCAAATGTAATAATGGCATGCACTTTCTGTGATGTAGGACCGTTAATTATGTACCTCGGAACGTATTCGCATCTCTAGATGGACTGGTGTGTTGTTTACTATTAATTGTGTTATGTTCTGCTGCCGTGCTCAAAGATGTCTAGGTGTGAAATGCCACGCGCCTAACTCCTATTCAACCTGTTGTACACGCATGCTTGAACAGCTTTAATCTCCCGGCACTGTACGCCAAAACTTTTAACACAATTTAATGGTATTAGCATAGCTTGCCGGATGTATGTGTATAGGTATGTTGTATTACTTTTGGTTCAAACAAGCTATATGTGCCGTTTTGGCTATGAGTTTCCCAACACTCTGTATACATACCATATATATATATATATATATGCAAAACCTACCCACTCACTCACCGTATTTCCTCAACACCTGGGACTGGAAATTTGAAATTTTGCGTAGAGGTTCCACAAGTTCATCACATACTACGAGTGAAGAATAAACCCGAGCACGGGACGATTCCTTGATAACTCAGTGGTCGAGAATTAGCACACTTAACCAAGAGTACCGAGTTTAATTCCCAAATCGCGGTTTCATTTTTCAAATTTATGAATATATGAACTGGTTTTCCGGTGACGGTGAAGTCGAAGTTAAAATCCCGGTTAGATATATTGAGAGCGATCTTTACAAAATAAGTATTATTATTATTATTATTATTATTAGCACCGCGTCTTACTACCCGTTTGGGTTATACGCACTTACGCTAATGTGTAATGGTAAGGGTGGTTGCGAGATGAAATGTAGGACCTACAGTTTAACGTGGGATCCAAACCATGGCGGAGGCCTAGCATTCCCCACATTCACAAGATGTCTTGTCAGAGGTGAAGGAAGGGTTTGGCAATCAGATAAATCTGTGTCAAGACCAACGATTGAACCCTGGACCCTCAGTACAGAAGTCTGCTTTACAAAATGGTTTACCACTCTACTTCCGAACAAATTCTGGTATATAGCCTCAAACTCCACATTTATTATCCCAAACTAATTAGTGTGATTACATGTCTGTACGAGTGGTAGGAACCGGAACCAAAAATAAGCGGTATGTTTCTCAAATTGATCAACGAAGTAGTTCCAGATAGCTTTTTTTAACCGAATATCTCCCCTGGGGTAAAGATAGCGAAAGAAAAGCTTGTGGGTTGTGTACACACATTTGCGTTGAGGAAAAGTGAGGAACCAAAAACTCTCAGTATACCCATTTCCTATAGATTTTTGGAAAATATAATTGGCTGTGTTCCTTTTCGATAGTTCTATTTAAAATCCTTTATTGTTGTGTTCCTTTACTTGTAGACAAACTGTCATGTGAAATAATTGTTTATTAAATCACCGCGTCTTAAAACCGATACAGGTTGTACGCATATACAATAATTACTCTAATGGGGTAGGAATGACGAAGGAAGTATTTTAGAGGAAATCTACCTATATTTGCGAGGAAGGAGAGTGGTACCCAGTGGACGCGCCCGGAATTAGAACCTCGATCTCCCCATCACCAGGCTAACACGAGAGTGACGCCTTAGACCATTCGGCTACTGAAGAGGGTGAAACACATTTTGTTAGTAACTAGGATAAACTATTATAAATCTAAGTAAACATTTTTAGAGGTTCGCCTAAATTATACTGCCTCAACACCGTTAAAACACAAGGAATTCCGTGTAATCTGCGGTACCCAAACACAGAAATTTACGTACCCTTAAAAGGTTAGGAAAAGCACATCCACCCCTTTTGTGTATGTGTATGTATTGTTACAACGCAAGCTACCCCATAAACTCTATTCCTCCACCTTACCAACCGGACTAAAACCCTCCCTTCACAGACCCTAGAGGCAAGGTGTGTTTGCATTCGCAAACCACAAGAACATTCAATTGAGTTATAAAAGCGTGCGCAGAATCATCGGTATTATTCATGAAGTTCGGCCTGTTTCCGCACACAAACCCTCTCCTCTCGCGTCATCATTTCCAAGGGTTTAATCTATTATACAACAATCTATGGATTTTAGAAACAAGTTAACTTGGTAAGGGGGGGGGGGTAGCCGGAGAACCGGGAATTAATGACATTGTCGATGTTTAAGTCAGCGTTCTACTCAAAGGAGTGATCATTATTTAGCAATAACATAAATAGAATACCGGTAGTTACATTCTAATGATATTCGATTGTATATAACTGAATTGAAAATGTGGAAGTTTGTGACACACAGTTTGTAGCTCAGCGAATACAAACAAAGCGTTTCGCTACAATGTCTCAATTATTTGATATAAACCACCTCATTCCCGGCTTCGTGATTTTAAACGTGTAAATAAACTCTAAGCCCCTGGGTAGATAAAATTCGCTATTTACAATCAGGCATATACGTATGTAGTACCAGTACAGGAACTATACTAAAAATAATCATCGTACTTCGGCAAAAAAAAATCGTCTAAAACAACTTTCCTGTGTTTTAAATCACATGGATTGTAGTATAGTCCAACTTAAGTGAACAGGTGTGTTTTTTAGCAAGTTTACAGAGCTGGACTTTTTGTTTAGATTTTATTTACTTACTTTAATTACTTTTTTTAAAGCCCCGATAACTCTGTCATATTAGCTTTTATACATTCACCGATCAATTTAAATTAAAAATATAAGGCACTTGATAAAATGTTTTATTTGTTTGGTTTTTTTTGGCATAAATTTATTATGATATAGTATGGTTATAATGCTAGTGAGCACCCGAACGTATGCACGCCGGACCATCATGTATATATTTAGTTTAAGATCCCTAAAATACCCCCCGCACTGACTAAATGTCTAGTTAAACGGTAGTGAAGTGGTCGGGGTTTAAATCCTGGACTGATTACTGATATTGGTTCCCCACTTTCCTTCCACGTAAAATGGGCAACATTCCTCTTTCCTAGCCAATTAGTGTAGTTATATACATTATACGGCTGTACCGGAGGAGTGGTAAGATGTGATGGGAAAGCATTACTTATTTTATATAATAACACTAAATATACAACTAATTACTTAAAATATAATGTATACAAATAAACAATTAAATAGATAAGCGCTACAAAGGTCACACGGTCTAAAATATCACCCACAAAATGGATGGGATTACCCAATACGGAGAGGTTGGGGTCCTAGTCCCGGTTGAGCGTATTCAGGTGTTTTATCCAAGGTTCTCTCCCTCCACACCAATACTAGCGCACATTTTCAATCAACTTTACCTACCTCAACATGTGACTGATAAATATATTTGCAGTTAACTTGAACAAGTAGTGAGATGCGTTGAAACAAAACAAATACGGAACTTATCATTATTAGCACCGCGTCTTACTACCCGTTCGGGTTATACGCACTTACGCTAATGTGTAGTGGTAGGGTGATTGTGAGATGAAATGGAGGACCTACAGTTTAACGTGGGATCCGGACCACGGTGGAGGCCTGGCATTCCCCACATTCACAAGATGTCTTGTCAGAGGTGAAGGAAGGATTTGTTAATCAGATAAATCTTTGCCGCGACCGAGGATTGAACCCCGGCTGCCAGCACAGAAGTCTGACACCTTACCCCTAGACCACCAGGTCACCTAATACGGAACTAAAGAGATAATAATTTGTCAAATGTCTTCTCAAAATATGAATCTCTTTAGCCATTCTTCGATGTAGTCACTAAGATATTCCATTATTCTGCACAATGTAACAATAAACAAATAATGTTACCATAATATTTAAATATAAATTTATCTAAAGTAAAAATGTGTATTTAAATGACATATCAATGTCATAAATTCTATATCTACCTTTTTCAAATAATACGTTTCTCTTTTGTGTTTACGTAATGAGCAACATACACACACATTATAAAAAATCTTTCTCGTTCCCAATGAATTCCACCGTTCCAATTCACCTTTATAGTTTTATTTCCGTCACTGCCAACATGTTTTGTATGACATGTATGATGTGTATGATGTGTATGATGTGGCGAACACGCCCCTACGGTCTACGACACATACAGGGCTAGAATTAACCCACTCAACTTTGTACCGGTATGGAACAACCATAGAGAGAAGTTATAACTACTGACATTTCTACAACCATATAGTGTATGTTAGTATGTGTTTATGTATTAGTCAGTTTTAAACAGGATATCACATTTTGGTAGTTATTAAAACGATCTAAAAAAATCTATGGTTACTTAAAGTAATGTGATAAGCAACTGTTTCTTTTATATGTAATAATATCAACACTTATAATGATACGATCACATTATCGTGTAGCTTACTTACAAATAAATGTTGAACGCAAAAAACAAAGTTTCTTCTTACCAAAATTAATGTATCACAGGCGTTTATTTTTTATTAATTATTAGAGTATATATTATCACTTGGTTTTATTCGTCATTAGTAAGATATATTAAAAATATTGAAACCTCTGATTTTAATATAAGTGGTCGTCAGAAAATTTGGTTATACAGGATTAACATTAATTTGTTTTCCATTGAGTTGTTTAAATTAATTGTTATCTAATAGTGAAGAAGATTCTACAAGATTGAAAAAGATGAATGAGTGTTGTGAGCAAGAGTACAATTTTTTTTAGTAATCAAACAAGAGATGAATAAGAAAGAAAAATAATTGAACCAGAGTGTGGCCATAATAATACAAGAATGATAAGGAATTGAAATATAGTGCAGCCAGAATAATACAAGACTGAAAAGAAATTGAACAATAGTGCAGCCAGAATAATACAAGAATGATAAGGAATTGAACAATAGTGCAGCCAGAATAATACAAGAATGATAAGGAATTGAACAATAGTGCAGCCACAATAATACAAGAATGCAAATAAATTGAGCCAAGGTGAGACATTAATAATATAAGAATGACAATGAACTGGACCAAGATAAGACTGGAATAATACAATAATGAAATTAAATTGAGCCAAAGTGAGACATGAATAATATAAGAGTGGCAAGAAATTGGACCAAGATGATAATGAAATAATACAATAATTAAAATAAATTGAACCAGAGCATCCAATTCAGCCCTATTAGCCAGCTCCTTTTATAACCTCAGCCGGGACAAGTCTCAACGCTTTCAGCTTATAGTATTATTATTATTAGCACCGCGTCTTACTACCAGTTCTGGTTATACGCACTTACGCTAATGTGTAATGGTAGGGTGATTGTGAGATGAAATGGACGACCTACAGTTTAACGTGGAATCCAAACCACGGTGGAGGCCTGGCATTACACACATTCACAAGTTGTGATTAAATATACATGCTACTCGTTACCAAATTTGAATTTGAACCAATGAAGTTTTTTTTAGTTTTTTCAGATTTGAAAATGTTCCCGAAATTATATCTCTTTCACTAAATTATAGATACGAGCGCCCCATCACGTCCTCCTCTGGATTCACCCCTGTTATAAGCAAATGGAATTGTTTGGTTTGAAAATGCACTAAGGAATAAAATATAACATGTATGGTATAGACTATACAAAAAAAGAAGCAAATGCAGAATGGAGAGACGATGTGTGAACCTTTGATAATATTTTAAGTCGATCGGGACCAAAAGAGGTTGGCCGACGCCTGCTGTCAACCATAGTACAGTAGCCTCATGGCTTCTTTGGTGCTGACTGACAGCTCACAGCTGACTTCACCTAAATTTTGACCGTCATAAGTGACATCTGCTAAACATATGTTTTTTGCAGATCATATGGTTCGGCATAGGGATTATACATAATTTGGTCTGGTAGCTTTTCAAAGCTTTTAGCTGTCAGCTGTGAGCTGTCAGTCAGTACCAAAGAAGCCATGGGGCTACTGTATTATAGAGCTGCCAATATTGTAGAAGGTGAGAGTGACATATTCTTCATCCGTTGATCCGTGAGTAGACAAGGACTAGAATTAACCCACTCAACCTTGTAACCCACCCCGAACCTTGGCCCGTCTGTTCACTTCACCCCCTTTCCTCTCTCTATGTCGCTGGCGACCTGAAATAATGCATACCCGCGGCCATCATCAAATATTCAAATGGGGCGAGGAGGGTCGTGTGGGGCAGTTGAGATGAGCTGCGACCCTGAAATGCACTGGTCAACCGCACAGATTGTCACTCGCATGGGGCTGCCCCTGCACCTGCTCGCTACACCATATTAATATGGATGTGTCATTTTATTTTATTTGGGATTTTATTATTATTATTATTAGCACCGCGTCTTACTACCAGTTCTGGTTATACGCACTTACGCTAATGTGTAATGGTAGGGTGATTGTGAGATGAAATGAAGAACCTACAGTTTAACGTGGAATCCGAACCACGGTGGAGACCTGGCATTCCCCACATTCACAAGATGTATTGTCAGAGGTGAAGGAAGGGTTTGGTAATCAGATACATTTGTGCCGGGACCGAGGATTGAACCCCGGCCGCCAGCACAGAAGTCTGACACCTTACCCCTAGACCGCCAGGTCACCCTATTTGGGATTTTAACGCGCGCTTTAGTAACCAAAGGATGTCATCAGTACACAAACTATAAACTTACATAATTCGAGAATAACCCGCTTCAGTATCCGAATGGTCTAAGACGTCACTCACGTGTTAGACTGGCCTGCTGAATACAGGGAGATCAAGGTTCGAGTCGTTACTGGGTCTAATTTGGGTGAATTTATATAATATTTTCACTCTCTCCTTCTATGCAAATGCTGGTATCTCTATACATTTTCCTTACTTTACTCATCCTTACCCCATTATAGTTGTTATTATTATACATGCGTATAACCCTAAAAGGTTGTAAAACGCTTTGATAAAAATAACAAACAAACAATTCAAGAATAGACACAACCCTGTGAAAGGGCAAGATTCAATTTCATTTTATGATAATTTTTTCGGTCATGCCAAGATTCAAACACAAATTCTTTATCTCGGGTTGGATCTTAAGATATATATATATGTATTAGCACCACGTCTTACTACCCATCCGGTCGCTTCTGTACCAATTACGCTAATGGTTTTATGGATTATGAATGTTACATTGATAGGAATTGTACCCACATTAGCGTGGAAGGAGAGTGGAAAACTATTTAGGGAGAACCACCCTCAGTACACCCGACCGAGATATGAGCCTCGATCTCACCGTTATCGGCAGTCTAGCCTACTCCAAGAGTAGCGCATCAAACCACGCGGCCACCGAAGCGGGTGATTTTTAATTAACCACATATATTTTTCTAACAAAATGAATACCGTTGGGTTCGTTCAGTCTTGTGAGAGAGAGTTAGACATTAAATAAAAATTGAACAAGTCATTATTTAGAGTTTTATTGGGTATTTCCTTTTAGAGATTTTTCCTCATTTTTCCAGAAAAAACAACAAAGCATTAAAATATAAAACTAAGAATATAGTCATATGTGTGACATTATTCTAAACCAAGGGTGGGGAACCTTTTGACATTGGAAGGCCGCATTTGACTTTACAGATTTCTCACAAGGCCGTACTCTTTATGTACTCACAGTAAATTTGGTCAAAGTTATAAAACGTAATTTAACTTATATTTAGCTAATGCATTTTTATGAACCCATAAAGGAAAGAACAGTATATAGGTCTACAATTTTTACTTTTTATTCAACGAGACAAATTTAATTTTTTATATATTCATTATATATTCAAAAACGAACCCCTGTTTAAAACAGAATACATAACACCGAAGGAAGAAAACAAATTGTTACTAATATCACGAACCACTATTAAATTATATTAATAAAGACCGAACTTACTGTAAAAATATAATTTACACTTAGCATGGAAAACTGACCACAAAATATTGAGAGATGTTTAAAAGAAATTAGAAAAAACACAAAGAAAATAAGAATAATCGAAGCTCACGAAAGATATCAAGATGAATTAATGAAGTAAAAGAAAGAAACCATAGATCATATTCCACTGGTTTATAAAGAGGAAACTATTTAAAATACAGCTAGTTATAGGTGGTGAAATACCAAGCTTGTATACGAGAATCAAATATAATCATAGACGTGAAGGTAAATAGAGATAGAATGAGATCCGACAGATTCCGGATGCCGGTCAATCCGACAGTTCAACACGATTGCATCGATTACCAATAAAGCATGCAAGTTGGAGCACGAACACATACCCAGTAGAGCTTACGGCATTCAGTGCATAACACAGGTGCAAGAGTTTCTGGCTGGATAGCAGATACATCAAGCATGAGGTTGCGATACAAGTTGGAGGCATTCCTTTAATTGATTAACATCAATTAGTTATTATTTAATTACATGTTAGAGTTTTGCAACCTCTAACTTTATACCTCGCTTGGTCATTGAATACCTTAACACACAACAAGTTAAACACGATTATTCAATAAATGTAGGTACATCTGATAAAGTTCGTTTGCAGTTGGAATGTACGGTTTAAATAGTACTCCTAAACATGTATACTACGCTAACCTTTGTCATGTTCGTTGTCCGTAATGTAAGAATCTACCTATGTGAACATATTCTGTATTCATACTGACGTACATATATATAAAGATCACTATTTGTGTTGCAGATTATACCAGTGCTAAGAAATAAACTTTACAATTCTATAAAATAGTATTGAAACCCTGAATCAGACGTTTTGTGTGTGTTAGTTAAGATTACTACGATATAAAATCCTGAAGCTCACTGTCAAAACTATAAATAAATAGTACGGAGCTCCTTACAGAATTTCTCGCTCTATTGTTTGAAAATGAAAATATTTATCCAAAACTCGTAATATATGAGAAACGAAATAGTATACACTAGCATAAATTGCACTATACTTATGATATAACTTTTTATTTAGCCCCGGTTTTAAATTTTATAATTTTGTTTTTAGAAATTAATGTTCTCATTTGTATGTTTGGACCGATAAAAAAGATCAATGTTGGATCCACAAGGGTCAACACTTCGTATTAAAATTTAAACTTCCGGTTAAAATTTTCGACCATTTATTAGGTGTTGAATATCTTAATTATTAAAATTCCTCATTTATAAATTTTGACCAATAAAAAATGTAAATATTGACTATTGAGTCTAAAATGGATATAGATCATTGCTGTACAAACATTTCTCCTTAAAAGTTTAAGGAAAAGCAACATAAACTTTTAGGGACTTACTTAAATTTAATTAGTCTATGGCATTGGAAAATTATTGCGTTAAAACTTAAGTAGTATCCCTTGACAACTAAAACTCACAAAATTGTATTAATATATTTGTCAATATCTCAGAAACTGTTAGTTTTATACAAATATATTTCTTATAAGAGTTTTTTTATTTTTAATATTACTAAATAACTTTTCATTATAAAAAATGTAGTATCTCAAATAGTTGCGAAGATACGGAAGTATATGCCTCTGTAAAGTACCCTAAAATTCATTTTCATGGTAAAATGAAAATATCCAGTTTATGTATAATCTTAATCAACACCTCTAATTACGAATTTTAATCAAAATCGTTATAGTCGATTTTGAGAAAATATATTTTTTCTCTTTTCGCCCTTTCTTAAACTACTCTTAATTTTAAGTTTAAACAACCCGCCTCGGTGGCGTGGTTGGCTAACGCGCTAGTCGTGTTGAGCCCGACTGCTGAGGACGTGGAGATCGAGGTTCGAATCTCGGTCGGGTGAACTGGGGGTGGTTTTCCGCTCTCCCTCCACGCAAATGCGGGTTCGCGTACTTTAACTCAACCTTTCCAATTCATAATCCATAACCGTAATTAGTACTTAAGCGTATAACCCGAACGGGTAGTAAGACGCGGTGCTAAATAATAAATAAGTTTAAACAAACACACAGATAGACGTCTTTGCAAAGACCACTTTTAGGGTTTGGGGGGTCTTGATACGTTGACATATATCAAAATTTTAGGTTAGATTTTCTTTTGCGGTCGCAATACTTTTACCTTTTGTGTTCGAAACGTTAAAAATATATCTACGTATAGTTTAAAAGTTATTGGTTTAATAAAAATACGCTTCTTCTAAGATATTTGTATTATAAAGCGGCTTACATATTTGTAACAATAAGTAATTTCATATTTCAAATAGTTTAAGAGATATTATATAAAAAAGATAATTTACGCATCAGACCGGAGCCCTTAAAGACATTTTGCCGAAATATTGAGAGAAGCTATTTTGCTTAGAATATTTATAAATATTAAAAATGAAATTTATTCAAAATCGTCAGAGCAAATTTTGATAAAATCGACTTTTTCTCTTATTGCTCTTCAATAAACTATCCTTAATTTTAGGGTTAGATATCTAATTCCAAAAACCCTTCGGGGCAACCCTATGAAATCCCTATATACCAAGTTTTAGCCCAATTGGTAAAATAGTTTAGGCTCTAGTTAGAGGTACAGACAGACGGAAAGTCAAAAACTAATTTTTTTGTTTCGGGGGGGTCATGAAACGTCAAGATTTATCAAAATATTGAGTTCGATTTTTTTGACGATCACTATACTTTCTCTACCTGTAAGATAGCGAGAAAGTAAAAAATAATAATATGAAATAATATCAAAAGCGTATGTTTTGAATACTTTATTTTAAAAAAATTGGTAGGTCATACTTTTAGCAATTCAACACTAAAATCCAAATGGAAACTTTACCACAAAAATATTTTAAATTACTTTTCTTCATACAAAACAAATAGATTTTAAACTTGAGTACATTAAGATGAGCGATTTTAGTGATCAGAATAACTTTTTAGTGATGATAGGCCTATAATTTTTAAATATTTAGTATTGAAATTGTATTAGAGTATTGGATCTCTGAAATGTTGACGTGAAGTTATATCTATAGTTCAAGATTTGACATGACATGACATGACTTGACATGAGACAAAATTACAAAGAGGCCTACCATGCGGCCGAGCCCGACGAACCGTAATAAAGCTGAGCAACGCGAACTACACAGGTGTCAATTTAGATTGCATTCTTGAGAGTTTTTTAATTAAGTTTTTATGTTGGTAGGAAATAATATTATTAGCTTCATTCTGGTCGTAAATACAGTCAGTTAGAAAATCTACTTGCACTTTCAGTTTAATAAACTGTTTGTCATAAACATAAAATGTTTTAAGACATATTTAAAACTAGATGGTGTACCCGTTATTCGCACAGGAAATCTATAACGTAGCATTATTATTTTTAGCATATAAAACACACCAAAGGGAATAGTTACCAAATCATAGATTATGTTTAAATAATATTTCTTTATTGTGTGATAAAAAACGCAAAATTAGGCTGACACAATATCAAGATAGAGATATAATCTGAACATTTAAAAAAATTGACATTTATAATTGCGATGTTTATTACACCCAATAATTTAAATATATGTATTAAATTTAAAGTAATTACTTTGTAATTATTTCAGTAATAGATAATATTCTTTGTTTCTACCCACCCTGTATTACTAGCCTACTACCCGTGCAGGATATGCCAATATTTTTTTAGCACTGCGTCTTACTATCCGTTCAGATTATATCCTATTAATTACACTAATGTGTTGGGATGAGTAAGGTTTAACTTAGTGGAAGTGTGCCCGCATTTGTTTTGAGGGCAAGTGTAAAATCGTTTAGTAAAAATCCTACTTAGTCCAGGACACCGGTATTTGAACCCCCGATCTCCCCATCATCGTCAGTTTAGTCTATTGCGATAGTGACGCAATAGACCATTTGAGCACCGAACCGGTTATGCCAATTTTAATTAAGTCATAGAGATAGGAATAGGGAATTTAGAATTGAGAAAAAATGTACCCAAATTTGCGTGAAGGAAGAATATAATCCCATTCAGCGAAAATCGCCCTCAGCACACCCAGACGAGAATCAAACCCCAACCTCCACATCAGCGAGAAACCAGACTAGATGAACTTGACGTTTAGCCCGTGTTCCCACTTATGCGGGCATATGATAGGCCCCTACAGAATATTCCTCCGACGTGTATATGTTTCTGTTACTGACTATCCACAACGAAAACAGTCAAACTCAATTTAGCATTTCAGTCAAATTCATACGTTTCAAAATGATCACATTTCAAATTAATAAAGAGAGAAATGATTTATGATTCATTATTTGACTTGCGTATTTCGAACTTGGACTGTAGTTAATATTAATGCTTTCCAATCAGCTAAAAAGGGATGAGTGTACATCTTTCACTAAATTATTCATTCAGTCATTCAGGATACACACATCCAAAGTTAATAGAGCTAATGAAGCTCATAATAAAGTACAGATGAATAAAAACAATAATAATTATTGTAAAACATGGCAGACTTTCAGCTACTAATAACATTGACTTTTTTGGTAGTGCTTAATGTCTTACTACCCGTCCGGTCTCTCCATATAAACTTCTTTAGATTAATAGCCTATTTATGGATGAGTAAAAAATAAAATTTAAAGCAGTGTTTCTCAACGTGTGGTCCTCAGGTCACTTATGGTACGCGGTGGCCTATCAAGTGATCCGCAAGATCTCAAAAAGTTTAGTAATAGTAATTAATATTTATAATATATAATAAGATAATTTTAAATGAAAAAAATTTAGTATTAAACATCCATCTTATGTTTTATTTATTTCATTGGTCACAAGACACCAACATGTATGAGATTTAGAATGCCAAAAATAATTAAACAAATGTAATTATTATATATAATTTATTAAATTAATTTTTGCCCATATTTATAGTCCTAGAATGAATTTGCCTGAAAACAATATTTTTCACTGCATAATTTAACCCCTCCTACCCCCGTTCCCACCTACACACAGGTCTCCTTAGGTCCCCTAACATTTTGTTTATTTTGTGGTCCTCAATCCCCTTCATTTTGAGAAACTAATTTGGAGGAAGTGTACATGCATTTGCGTATGAAAAGGGGAGGGAGTGACCTATTCGGAATAAGCACCTCAATAGACTCCGCCTGGATTCAAGCCACAACCTCCCCGAAACCGGCCAACCGCCCTTTTACCCAGCAACGCGGGTATCATTGAGTTACAGTTGGGTGAGTGCTAATGTCTTGGTCTTTGGCCCGGTATGATCTAAAAGATTGTTCTAAATTTTACGCAGTGCTTTTTAAAAAATATATATAATCCTCTTCCACTTAAGGAGGGATGTAAGAGAAAGCAAACAACATTTATGGGCGAAATAAATCAAATATTCCTTAAATGACAACGTACAGTTTAATTTTCTACACAGATTTTTAAATATAAGTAATAGTCATTGCGTAAATCGACAAATAATTTTTCTCTTCATTTAAATATTCTATTGTAAAATACAGTTAACCTTATAAAAAATATTCAATAAATGTTTGAATTACATCTTAGAGGGAAACAACTATATGTAGGCCTATCGATTTAAAAAATAAACCATTTATTTAATTTAGCCTAAATATATTTTTTGTCATAAAATCTTCAACTATTAGAAATCTTTGTTTCCTTCCAAGACATCATAAAAAAAAACACTTCTTCATTCAGTGCGCTTGGATTTTATAGTTTTGGACAATAAATAACCGACACACTGCAATCGAGGCCTGGTAATTGGTCATGTTTGATAAGGCATTATATTTAATACTTTCAAAATATATACATACATCTCATTACATTTCAAAGAACTTATGTATTTAATTACTTTACCTAATAGAATGCATATATAAAACAGTACTGAAGCATTTATTATGATCGGTGACCTGGCGGTCTAGGGGTAAGGTGTCAGACTTCTGTGCTGGCGGCCGGGGTTCAATCCCAGGTCCCGGCACAGATTTATCTGATTATCAAACCCTTCCTTCACCTCTGACAAGACATCTTGTGAATGTGGAGAATGCCAGGCCTCCACCGTGGTTCGGATTCCACGTTAAACTGTAGGTCCTTCGTTTCATCTCACAATCACCCTACCATTACATATTAGCGTAAGTGCGTACAACCCGAACCGGTAGTAAGACGCGGTGCTAATAATAATACATTTATTATGCCTATTTAAATGGAAACACCTTCAAGAGTTCCAAACACTGGTCAGAACGCATGTCCCTGAAAATTTCATGAAATAAATGGTCACTTATATCTAAAATTTCTAAAATAAAATTAATTTAAATCTATCAAAACTTCTTAGCTGTAGCCTCAGTTAGACATACATACAACTAGAAAGAGAGACAGAAATGTAACAAACATATTTTAGATTCAAATAAAACGTCAATATTTATCATTATCTGGAGGTCATAAATGTTTATGGTTGTAATAATACTTTCTCCATTTTATAAAGTGAAAGAGAGCTATATCAACTATCGGATGTCTAAATGGATTGTTTTGAAAATTCAAAATCGAGAGCCAAATTGTTATTTTTGTTTTTATCAGCGACGTATCAGTAGAGTTTAAGTTATTACAGCCTATCCTAGAATCCTCGGGACAGTTAACATCCTAAAGCAAAGCCACTCCCTAGCTCACTCAAACACGTCGCAGTAATGGAGATCATCCTTTTCCCTTTCAACGCCTTTGTAACTCTTCCCATCACCAATGTTTTTCCACAAATAAAACAATTCACTTGAAGTGGTTGAAAGGAAATAAAAGACATTTGTGATTGGGGAGGGTAAGGGGGGGATATCTTTATGACTCGAGCTTCACTACTTCCTTGTGGAGGAGACGCGAGGCTATATAGGAAGGTTTGAGTTTTTTAGACAACTTATTTATAAATGGGTTAGTACATTGTTTTCTGTATACTAAAGTAGCCATTGTTTCTTTATCGACATTTTTGGAACAGCCATTCTGATAGCCAGCAGCCGTGGAGATTAGTTGACCGACATTTACTCAGTGCATATTAACACATATAATCAATTCTTTTTTTATATATACGTTCAAGTTTACAGAGTCAATGAATTAGATCTTTGAAATGTAGTTCTATATAATTAACTCGCTTTGATCTTTGCAAATGGATGTAAACTAATCTAATTTCAGAGCCGTTTTTTGATAGGTCTTACCGTTTAGCCACAAGAGACCTTCAAAGAAAGGCCCACACCAACTTTAAAGTTGCTCCACCATTTTGATTTTTTTTTCGGGGGTTAAAATTTAAAATGTTAAACTTTTTGGAATTTTCCCGTCGGTTACAGGCTAGAAGCTATAAGTTTGCCAAATTTCAAGTTTCTAGCTCATCTGGAAGTGGGTAAACATTAATGTCAGTGAGTGAGTCAGCCATGTGGCTTTAAAGTAGTAAAATGTACCGAAACATATGGGACCCACTTAATCAGCGGACAAGAGACACAAAAACAATGAAAAAGTTAATATAAACATATGTCCCTTTTCAGCTTGTTTCAGAGTTAGAGGCAAGTGGTTTCACTGAATGGTTTGTATGCCATACTAGATACCTCTCGACCTGTTGACTAGGTATGTTATATAAGTTAACCCTGATATTTTTGAAAGAGTGCGGCATTCTACGATACGAAGACTGCAGGCTTATATTCAGACTGAATGTGGCCATTTTGAGCACTCCCTATAATGTTAATCGGCTCCACATTACTGGAATACAAACATGACTATAGCTTAGAAGCAAGGTTAAATGGAACACACGTTTTTTTGTCTACTGGTCACCCGTTAAAGTGGGTAACACACATTACGGTACAACCTATACCGTATATGATGGATATGATATGAATATGATAAATTATAGGAGCAATAGTGCAATCGGTCAAGATAAGAACCAACCGCTTAAGTGGCCGAACGGTCAAAGGCAATGGTTCTTAACCTTTTATTACTCTCAGCCCCCTAAATGTCCTAAAATATTTTCACGGCCACCTAGTTTTTACTAACATATTTATCATTATGATTTATTCTGTAATTGTGACTTTATTTACTGATTATAATAACAAACAAATAAAAAACAGAATTTAATTTACCTAAATGTATTTAATTGGACCTCTGCTGTTGAACACTTTCAACTAATTTGTCTATTATTGTTTCAATTGTATAGCTTAATGATATTCGGATGCAGGAGTCGATTCGGAGTCGGTTTCTCTGCTTCGCTTAGATATTAACCATCGCGGAAAATCCCTTTTCACATAAATAAGTAGAAACAAAGGGCAGAAAATTTTGACTGGCGATGGTAAACAGATGGGGATTATATGTACTATCTGTGCTTTCTATCATCCGTGCTTCTACTGCACTGCATTACCCCGGAAAATTGAGTCTACTGTGCTTACATGCCTACGATCATCGAATTATTTCTTCCAAAACGTAGAATTTAAGAGAATTGTCTTTAGTAACAAGCAAATAACATTTTAAATTATTTTTTCAAGGGGTCCCCAAAAAACTTTTGACGGTCCTCCGGTTAAGAATCGTTGGTCTAAGGCATTACTCTCGGTAGTTAAAACACGGGGATTAAAATATATTGCTACCTTTCAGGGTAGACAGAGTGTACACGTATGGTCAAAATACTGGCCTAGTATAGGTTTATGTAGACTGTTAGATTTCGTTCAATGGAATTATTCGTAAACTAAATACTCACCCACCATTCATTTCAACTAAACCTACGGAGGAATAGTCTTTTAAAAAAATTCTAACCAAGTGTTTTTTATAAGTTTGTATATATGTCAAAATAATAATAATAAATAAAATATGTCTACATACAAATGCAGATAATACAAATATGCATTAAATTAAACCACCATCCGCGAGAAATAAATGTTTTGTTTAGAAGTCATGTTAAAAGATCGTATCCGCCATGATAAAAAAGAGTTGAACCTTGACCAGCGTTGTTAAATTCATGGTCCATCGAATGCTCAACCAACTGCGTCACGCCTGTACACCCCAAACCTTCGCATCTATACTCATTCACCGACTGGAAATAGGAATATAGATAAAGAGAGGGATAGAAAGAGAGGGAAATAAAGATAGAAAGAAAGAGAAATGAAGAGAAAGGGAGGGAAAGCGAAAGAGCTGCTACAATTACAACAAGCTAGTGATACAACTTTGTATAGCAAACGCAAAACAAGAATTAAAAGTTAATCTTGAGCCTTGTTTCATACTGAAAATAATCTTGAGCATTAAAATAATGAAATGAATAATAATATTTAAATTATAAATGTGTCAACATAAAACAACGGATCAGATCTTTACTAATGGGCAGATATTAGGGGGGGAAGGGGGGGGGGTTTGTGAAAGTAAAACATAACGGTACATCCACTATACAAAGATTTTTTAAAAAAACCTATGTTTTCTGCTAAACAAAGGAATTATAAGAAATTTTAACCAAATTTAGGATAACCCAAAAAACCTTGTCAAGCTAAGGGAGGTGTGTATTTAATGGATACGAGTTGAATGTCACTTTTATCAGATATTTTCAAAATACATAGTAGGTTGACTTGAAACAAGGAGATGCACTTTACCCATTACTTTTTAATTTATCCTTAGAGCATACTATTAGGTTAATGCAAACAAGGAAGGATTGACACTAAACGGTACAATGCAGCTAATAGGATACGCGGATGATTTAGTTTTGTTGGGAAATAGTGAGCGAGCTGTTTCAAGCAATGAAGAGATTTTATTAGAGGTTAGTAAGTAAAATGTTTTAGAAGGGAACGCTGAAAAGACTTTGGGCCAGTTTCATAGTCAAGTTTAGTACGCCCCAAGTGCGACGCTACACTAAGCACATGACGACATCTACCTAAACCAGAATGGAATGGGCCAGTTTACTATGCGAGAACGGCCCATTCCATTCGAGTTTAGGTAGGTGTCGTCTTGTATTTAGTGTAGCGCCGCACTTGAGGCGTACTAAATTTGACTGTGAAACTGACCCTAAGTATGTGATCACAAAGAGAACACAGATTGGAGTCAATATATACTTAGAGATTATTACGAACAAAATTTCATTTAACAGGGTTAATAAGATTAAATATTTAGGAACAATTAACTAGCAATAACGATATTAGAGTTGTAATTAGGAAGATAGAAGAGTCTGAAAATCTATTCTATTATGCGGTCAGTACGTTGTTAATGCTTCACCTGCTTTCAAGGAATGTAAAACTCTTGAATATACAAAACAATAGTTTTACCGGTTGTTCTCTATGTGTGTGAAACGTGGTTTCTAACCTTACATGACGTAAACCAATTTATGGTGTTCGAAAAAAAGGCGTTTGGAAGCTATTTGGCTCAAAACAGGATCGAAATTCTTGGAAGTGGAGGTTAAATAGTGATGAGTTACATACCCTGTACGCATCACAAGATCTTATTAGAATAATCAAGTCTCGCAGATTATGGTGAGCAGGACATGCAGCGCGAATGGGAGAAAAGAGAACCGTGTTCAGTGACCGGCAAATTCAATGGAAAGAAGAGACCACTGGGAAGACCTAGACGCAGACAGGAGGATAGCACTATAATGGAACTTAAAGCAATAGGGTGTAATGAGGTAGACTGGATAGAACTAGCTTAAGATAAGGATAGGTAGCGTACCTTTTTAAGTGCAACAACGAACTTTCAAGATCCTAATGCCATATAATAAGTATGTGTGAACATAAATAGACAGCAAATAAGTAAATAATAAAAGATAAAGAGATTAAAGGCACGTTTCTGCAGCTTAGATTTATTTTCACATTATATTTAATGAAATGATCATTCTGAAACACATTTTTAAAATAATCAATGTACATTATTATAGTTTGAAACACCTGATTAGGCCCTAAGTGTCGATAAAATATATTAACCCTTTCTTTAAAATATGAATATATTACTAAGGTAATACAAACTTCAACCTACTTTCTTCAAATCATATATGTTTGTTTTAGATAGTTTTTAGAAAAGAATGCTATACACCAAGGTTTATAACGTCATAATTTTAATAATAGTGAAAGTAGAAGAAATAAACCCGCATTTGCGTGAATAGGAAATAGTAGAGCCACACAGATAAACCTCATGTGTAAAACTTAACTCGACCGATCAATATTCGAACCTCGACCTTACAGTGACCTGCAATATAGTCTATTTCAACGACATAAACCACGGTACCATCGATACGGGTGTTGGCACTTAGTCCTTTACTATTCCATACCCTTGTGTGATTATTCAATGCCCAATTTGTTATTCTAAATGACCAATTATTTCAATTAAACAAATATTGAAAATGGCAAGCTTAAGCTGAACGAACTCACGAGTTTAAATCGCATTATTTGAATTTTCTCGCTGTGGAAATCATTCTATGTAACCGTGAAAACACATAACCTACACAGCCCATTAAATATATTAATTGAAATAATCTCACGTTTTTGTGTTAGATTGTTTGAGGTATTTAACGTGCACGTTCTGAACCGACTTATTACATCAGCACACGAGAATTTCTAACGGCGAGCGAAAGAGCCAACCAATTTTGCCGGGAAAAATATTTGCACATACCTTCAAAAGTCATTTTACATGCCCCAATCTACATGAGACCAGCAGCTTTACTTCCCATCTTAAGAAGAAAGTTGTGCTACGGGTTTTTATCGCTCAAGAGAAACCCGTAGATCTCGGCTGGGTTTGAACCCACGAACATCGAGTCCTGAGGCGAGCACTTTAACCCGAGACCATTGAGGTCGACACGTAACTATAAAAAGTGGACTGGTGATTATTGGTACTTTTCTGAAGCCGAGTTTATAGGAGGTTCGCGATAAACAGTGTAAATTTTTATAATGGGAGATCAAACGTTGAATCGTTTTAAAAATGGGGAACGAAAAAGTGTAAGTAAGAGGTCTCAATTGCTGCTACAAGTGAAAGCAAGATATCAGAGAAAGAGAAAGGAAAAATGGATACACACAAAAGAAGAGAGAGAATATAAAATAATTATGATACGAAGAGGAAGGGGAAACAAATGTGCGTGTTTGTATGTGTCCATGCATGTGTGTGTGTAGCCCTAGAGGATTATTGACACGTAAAGTAGCCGGCCGAGCCGTCGTAGCTTGCGCCGGATAGTCGCAAGCGAGATTGAAAGAAAAAAAAGAGCGGGGATAATTGAGTGGTACAGTTTCGTGCCGCCTAGCTGCGCTGATAACCAATTACACACAACACACTACAGTAGCAGACGTTGAGCGGCGGCACCAACCTTTCTACTCCGACGGTTAGATCAGTATAGTCTTCAGTTATGAATGAGCTTGCCTTTCCATTCGACCATGAGAATTACTAATATGTTTTGAGTCTATAACATCTTGACTAGAAGGGTGACCTGGTGGTCTAGGAGTAAGGTATCGGACTTCTGTGCTAGGGTCCGGGGTTCAATCCTCGGTCCCGACACAGATTTATCTGATTACCAAACCCTTCCTTCACCTCTGAGAAGGCATCTTGTGAATGTGGGGAATGCCAGGCCTCCACCGTGGTTCACACCCTACCATTACACATTAGCGTAAGTGCGTATAACCCGAACGGGTAGTAGGACGCGGTGCTAATAATAATAATAATAATAATCTTGACTTGGTATTTAAATTTCGGGAGACCTCGTGGTCTAGGGGTAAGGTGTCAGACTTATGTGCTGGGGGTTCAATCCTCGGTCCCAGCACAGATTTATCTGATTGCCAAACCCTTCCTTCACCTTTGACAAGACGTGTATTAATTACAAATTGTGAATGTGGGGAATGCCAGGCCTCCACCGTGGTTCGGATTCCACGTTAAAACCTAGGTATTCCATTTCATCTCACAATTACCCTACCATTACACATTAGTGTAAGTGCGTATAATCCGAACGGATAGTAAGACGTGTTGCTAATAAAAATAATAATAATAATAGTTTAAGTTTCAGCCCATTCCAGAAATACCGACCCGGCGTTTACTTTACCTGAGTGTGTCCTTAGTCTACCACGGCCTTGCATATTATGTTCTGCAATTTTGTGCTGTCACTACAATCGGTACAGTCAAACCAAGCAATTCCATGAGACATTCCAAATAGATAGTTGCAATGGTCAAATCGGACACATTAATGAAATTAACGAGTTATGTTAGGTCTAGATAAATTAATGCTAAATAACGACATTGGGTACCACAAAATGAGATTAAATCAAAATTATTGAGGTATTTATATATTATTATAATTATGTCATTTTTCCGTTTTTAAACTATTTATACATTAAAAAAACTTTTTCTAGTGTATTATAGATATTTAATTGCACATACCTCATATGCATGTCAAGTTATACTAAATTTAAGTCATTGGTTTACCAACAATGGTACATAAAAGTATAAAATAGCAAGTTTGACCCCTTATAATTCGTGAACTTTAATTATTTGAAATCATGTAATCAATATTTATATTTATACACTTATTAAAACTGTGCAATACATTATTTATTGTCGAATGACCTTAAGGTAGGTTTAAAGTGAACGACAGTTTTTTTTAAATTATTTTTTGTAACTATAACTTCCTAATGGGTAAATCCTTTGATGCATGAAAGCAACTTTAATCTAGTTTTAACCGGCTTCGATGGCCGCAAGGTCAAATACATCTCTTTCGCAATATTCTGTGTGCCTATGACGGGTATATCGGGGTTCGAATCAAAGTTAAAAGCACTGAGGGTAGATTTACCTACATTGTTTTCGACTCTTTCCACTAGAATGCGGTTACAATTCCTTTAAATTTAACCGTATTCATTCCTAACACACTAGCGTAGTTGGTGCGCCTGCGTATGGCCCGAATAGGTACTACAAAATGGTGATATATATTTATTTATTTATTTACTCTGCAAGAACCCGCCTCGGTGGCGTAGTTGGCTAACGCGCTTGTCGTGTTGAGATCTACTGCTGAGGAGGGGGAGATCGAGGTTCGAATCTCAGTCGGGTGAGCTGGGAGTGGTTTTTCCTAAATGGTTTTCCACTCTCCCTCCATGCAAATGCGGGTTCAATTCCTCTAATTCAACCTTCCCAATTCCTAATTCAGTAGCGTAACTAGTACTTAGGGTGACCTGGCGGTCTAGGGGTAAGGTGTCAGACTTCTGTGCTGGCGGCCGGGGTTCAATCCTCGGTCCCGGCACAGATTTATCTGATTACCAAACCCTTCTGACAAGACATCTTGTGAATGTGGGGAATGCCAGGCCTCCACCGTGGTTCGGATTCCACGTTAAACTGTAGGTCCTCCATTTCATCTCACAATCACCCTACCATTACACATTAGCGTAAGTGCGTATAACCCTAACGGGTAGTAAGACGCGGTGCTAATAATAATAATAATAGTTAGTACTTAAAAGCGTATAACCTGAACAGGTATTAAGACGTGGTGGTATATATTTATTTTTTATTTATTTACTCTGCAAGATGCGTTTCTTCCATGGCAATCCCACTATAAATTCATAAGGTGTGGTTGTGAAATGGGGGAGGGACGGGGACGCGGGAGGCTCTCTTGAAATTTAGTGATATGGCGATCCCAATATAGATTCATGGGTTTGAGAGAGTTGGGGGGGGGAGGGGGCGGGAATACCCTGCCAATATAGGGATGTGGTTAGTTCCTAGACTTGCCACCAGTGGTCTATGGGAACGGTAGAACATAAACGTGCAGTCCTAGTGTAATGAAACACGTGTGTTAAAGGCCATCCCATAGGGACATACGTTGTCCCGCTCGTCACATTGTCCGCCAGTAATTGCTCCTACCTAACCCTTTGCTCCACTTTACCCCACACTCCCCTATATTCAATAGCAACCCATGTTACCCATTGATTGAAATGTTCCTCAGTGGGAAAAGGGGAGGGGGAGAGAAGCACGCACATACACATACACACACACACACCCCCCAAGTTAATTTAAATTGAAAAATGGAACTTGTTTGAGAACAATTATCTGTTACATCCCCTACAATGTTCTCCCCCAGACTATATTGTTACTTTAATCTTCGCAATATATACCTCTCCACCTGCCAAACATATTGTACTTTGAATTAAAACTTAATTAGTAGCACACATGTTTTAAAAAAAACTACTTTTAGCTACCTTCTCGTGGCAGAAGGAAAGGGGGGCGGGGAGTCGTAGTTTCTTATTAAAAGTTTACCATTATGATTTTCTGGCTTGATGCATACTAAAGAATAATCTATTTTAATTTCCAAGGAAAAAATTTATTATTTTTTTACGTATTAAGTACAAAATAAGCTAATAGCATATCTCGATAGAAAATATTACTATCTAACCCAACCAATCCCTCCCCACGAACCCATATACAGTTAATTTCGAACTTAAGGCAATTCAGATAAAACTAGACGACGTATCGATATTCTATTTAAGAATTGAAATAAGAAGACAATTTGAAAGAATTTTTTTTTAAATAGGATAAACTATTGAAATATATTTTACTGGTCTAAATTCACTGTCGTCAAGTAAGTAATGAAGAAAAATACAATTTGATATGTTTTCTGGTTCGAGAATAATCTGGTCTCTGATTGGGAGTGTCAAAAATATACCTTCATTGAAGGGATGGTATAAATTTATTTGTTCACTGATGAAAGAAAGTTGTTTGGGCGTTCATGTTTTTATAATTTAACTTATATTACTATTAATGAATTATTATTATTTCACTCTAGCCCAGCCATTTCCTTTCAAATGATGTATCTATAAAAAAAATTTTTTAAGTTTAACATAATTTGAGTTTATGATACTAATGCTCGCTTTAGTGTAGATGCTTGGATATATCTATATCAGAATATAATACGAAAATCAGTTTAATATAAATATGCAATACCAATATATAGCATAGCTCCTGAAGGGGAGCACGAGAGCAGTTCCAACACGTACCGACCAATTGGTCACACCGTGTGGTTCGCAATAGTTTAAAGGCGGGTTGTCGCGTTCGCGAAGTTCTAAAAATTAAAGAATCCGATATTAAATATTAACATTGGGGGAGGTGATAAATTTAATAAAAACCGAATAAAGGTTTTTAAAGTTACGTGCGGAGACACTACTCTATGGAGGGCTGGAGAGAGCCTCCCAAACCACTGTTATCACCTCTCGCTTATCCGAGCAGGGCTTTCTGCGTCCTTTCGAAGAATAGGTAGTGGACGGCACAGAGGGTAGATTAGTAAATACAAGTTTTCTGGCCTTTCANGTTTTACAGTTATATAAATCTAGAAATGGTACATTAAATTTTACCAAGCCCTTCCTTCACCTCTGACAAGACATCATGTGAATGTAGGGAATGCCAGGCCTCCACCATGGTTCGGATTCCACGTTAAACTGTAGGTCCTCCATTTCATCTCACAATCACCCCACCATTACACATTAGCGTAAGTGCGTATAACCCGAACGGGTAGTAAGACGCGGTGCAAATAATAATAAAATACATTAAATTCCTTAAAACTAATATTTTAGCAAAACTCATGTGTTTTTTTGTTTGTAAGTTGACACTACAAAGTTTTATACAAAGTAAAATAACAACGACCAAAAGTCCTTATTGAAAATAACTAGAAACGTAAAAGAAACGGAGTTCCCTGCCCCTCCCCCTGTTCTTCAGAACATCATTCTCCCTCATATATACAGCATGATATTGGAATAGTTGGAGTTCCCGAAACCAAACGAACGCCTTTACCACCAGTGCCAAACTACGCCACGCATCATCCTCCCCCTTCCCCCGCGTTCAATCGTACAACACATCACAACGGTACAGAACAAGGGAACACCCTCTCATCCCTGAAATAAAGAGACGCGCATTCTTCCACGACAGCGGCTGTATAGTAGGCTCTTTTAGTAGGCCCTTCCCGGGGGTATAAGATGCACTTGGAATGAGGGGCTCGAAGAAGTCGTTGACATGAGGTTCGTTCTTTTCACCCAGAGTGGGAGCCCTCATGGACTAGAAAAGGTAAAAAAAAACCTAATATGGTAAATCTTCTTAACATTCTAGTGATTTTTGTTTTGTTTTTTACATATGTTATATTAAATAATGTGTAAAAAGAAAAGAAAAAATCTATCGTAACTTCTTTTTTCATCAAACTTATTTTTGTTAGTTTGTTGCAACATTTTCAAAAATATGTTTTTTGTAAACTGACATAAAAATACTTATTTTCTTAAATAAAAAAGTATGGAGTATAATTTATCATGTTAAAAATTCCCCAGATACACATTTAAATAAAATCATTAAAGCTATTTTCTAAAAATTTCAGATTTTAAAATTACTAGTTGGTAAATACTATTTATTTTGGAGATAGAATTAAAATCATGATTTTAACTCGAGTTATGACCATATAATATATTAATGGATTTAATTTTTAAAATTCCCTGTTTTTCTTTTCCCATTAAATTATATTTTTACACAGTTTGTGTTAAGCTAGATACCATCTCAGGCGCCTATTTTTAACCATACCATTGCTTTTTCTTTACTTTTACTATTTCTCTCAAAACCTCTCTTTAAATAAGTAAACCTACGTATCTTTTCTCTTTGAGCAGCCTTTACCCTTACTTTTGACCATAATCATCCTTTATCTCAAACTCCCTAAACATGTGTCTTATTCTTACATCGTCTCCAAGAATCACATTTTGTTTCTACCCTAGGTTTTATCTTACTTTATACTCTCCGTAAACAGCCCCATCTATTTATTTTGTCTTCTTTCATTATATATTATCCCTTGATTTCCCTGATCTATTTAGTTTTATCTTATTTTATTATGTCCCTTTTACCCTCTCATTCATCTCTCTTATATGTTCAACTATCCTTGCAATGCTCAATACTTTCCCTCAACCTTCTATATCTTTGCGTAGCTATAAGCTTTCCCTTAACCTCCTAGATCATTTCGTAGCTCTAACCTTTCCCTCGACCTTCTATATCTCTGCGTAGCTCTAACCTTTCCCTTAACCTCCTAGATCATTTCGTAGTTCCAACCTTTCCCTCAACCTTCTATATCTCTGCGTAGCTCTAACCTTTCACTTAACCTTCTAGATCATTGCGTAGCTCTAACCTTTCCCTTAACCTCCTAGATCATTGCATAGCTCTAACCTTTCCCTTAACCTCCTATATCAGTGCTTATCTCTAACCTTTCCATAAACCTGATATCTTCACTTATTTCTACCATTTTATCGTTTTCTTCAATCACCTAATCTCATCACCTTACAATTAAACCATATTTCCTTTCTGAACTATCTGAAATATTCTACAAATGTATTATTTTCTAAACGTCTCTAGTCCTTCTATCCATCTTCTTCTCCTCTGATATATCTTTTATCCGCCTTTACTTTGACCCTTTTATTCACAATTAGTAAAAATTAAAAACACATAGTAGAAAGAAGCAATAGAAATATAAAGTAAAAAATAGTAAGTAGACTAAGATAAGAAAATGTTTAAAGTGCAATTTTAATATTTGTACTATCCATGTTCAAAATATATCTATGCTAATGAAATACATTGTTTGATAATTTATGTTTTTCCAAGTACCTATATTAATAAAATGAAGAGTTTATGTATATGTATGTCTGTCTGTTTGTCATGGGCATTGAGAGATATCTATTGCAAGCAGATGCCTGAAATTTCAAAATTAGTTAGTTCCTAAGCACGAACATGTGCAATCTGAAGCCGGGATTTAAAGATTTGGATGATAAATTTTTATAATAATTAAAAATTCAACCAGAAAAAAGGAAATGCTAAAGTTTATTTTCTATCTATTTGAAGCAAATAAAAGCGTTGCAAGGGAATTGATTGCGTAGATACCCAGGGCAACGTCGGGTATTTCTTCTAGTATTAAGATATGTATATACATATTTTATATATATATATGGATGAAGAACTTCACAAACTAAAATAACAATATAGATAAACATTTTTAATCTCCTCTTCGAGAACTCAGCATCCAGCATGAAAGGTAAGTGAGTGACTTCTCCTAGTTTCCTAATTCCACGGTCGCCTTCTCTACCTGTGTATTCCTATTCCCCCAACCATGTAGCGTGGGGCTATGTCGGACTCCAAGCAATATCCCTGAACATCCCTTAAACAAGGTTGGGTTGTAAAGGATGGGGGGGTTGCGGGGTTGGAGGGTATTGATCTAGACTCTAGAGACACGACTTCTGTTGAAGTCTCCAAATATTATATGATATAAGGTGGGGATTAAGGGCTCACCCAAAGTGAGTCCCGTCATCATAAAACATAATTGAAAGAATAAAAAAAATAAGAAAACTTGGACGAAATTACCCGATAGAAAATGAATTGTCATTAATAGGACATTTATTGGATAAAATTATTACATTTTAGCCAGAAATACACATTTTCATACAGCTGCTGTTAGTTTATCAGTACTTAAATAAAGGTTTGCCTATCTTGGATAGTTTAAAATAACAAATGTAGGCCTATAGCTATAATACAGAACAATTTTCATAGGAAGAGCGTTTAAAGATATACAAATATTTTTTACGCCTCGTTGGCGTAGTTGGCTAACGCGTTAGTCGTGTTGAGCTGTTCGACTGCTGAGGGCGGGGAGAATGAGGTTCGAATCTCGGTCGGGTGAACTGGGGGTGGTTTTTCCTAAATGGTTTTCCACTCTCCCTCCACGCAAATGCGGGTTCACTTCCTCTAATTCAACCTTCCCTATTCCTAATCCATTAGAGTAATTAGTACGTAAAGCGTATAACACGAACGGTATAGTAAGACGCGGTGCTAAAAATTGATAAAATGTTTTAATACTAATAGCATTATTTCGTATATGTGTATTAATAAAATCTATTCAAGGTGAAAGCTGCATATAACATGAATTTAAGTATAAATACGTCAAAGTAGATAAGCCTAAGTAGTAACTTTAGTAGATTGTATAAGGTTAAAGGATCGCAAAAATAAAGCCAATACTCTAAGTACAAAGTATTATTTTAAGATAAACAAATGGTAGCCCCCATTATATTTTGTACTTCAAACCAATACTTTTAACTAGAGATATATAACATCTATGTAAATATTTATCTCGATAAATGTGCCTTGAACTATGTAAATATTTGTCTCGATAAATGTGCCTTGAATTCCAATATTTTACGGTAATGGATGGGTCTCTCTTATATAATATAATTTTAAGCCCTGTTTAGATGGGAGGAACCATTTTAAAAACTGATAGTTCTCAGCGGAACTTTACAAAACTACCTAAATTAGAACAGCATTTTAAGCGAGAAAAACCTGCAATTTATTAAATTTTATATTTAAAAAAGCAACTTTATGCGTTGTGAGATAAATTTTAATTGTCATACTGTAATTTATGATAAATATCTAATTCAATAAATGTATGAAGTTATATTTACTAAATAAAATACAACCGTATCTTATAACGAGCAAAGCTAATGTTAATCACAGGACTAGTCTTTGGGAAGATTTATTTTCATTGATGAAAAAGCAGTAGTTTTTATTTATTAAATATTGAAGTTTTATTTTTTAGCCAAATAGTAGACTAATAGGTTATCCTTTTATTAGAATATATTATCATTCATTTATTTTAGAAAAATGTTATTGTTGTTTATTGAAATTTACAAAAAAACCTTAATGTTATTATTTACACTTCAGTTAGGGATAAATATGAGCGTTTATTTTTTAACGCTATTGATTACACTTTACATATAGAACGGGCCAAATATGAACGAATATAATTTCTCAGAGTCTTTTGGTACCACAAGTTTCCTATTTATATCAGTGAAACAAATAAGCCGAGTTCTTATATATATACACGCTTGTCGTAGAATTTGTGCTAATCAACCTATTTTTAGGTATTTTTAATTACTTACAATTTAAGATTATTTTGGGATATTTGTGAAGATGACCTTTGAAAATATTCTTGGGCTAATGCACACAAAATTCCTTTGATAATATAATGTTTAAAATAGGAAAAAAGTGTTTCTTAAAAACTCAAGCCATTTTGTGAATTGACAAATCATGGGTGTTGAGTGTTATTTTTAATATTCGTTTTATTACTATTATATCTTTCTGGGTTACCTATATATTTTTAACTAACTGAGATAAGGGTGAGGAAAGTATTACTTTGAGGAAATCTACACGCATTGGCGTGGAGTTTGGGCGTTAAACCCTTAAAGGGGACAAAAACCTTTGGTATACCCGGACGAGATTCGAATCCTGATCTTCCTGTAATTGGAGATATAGTCTTTAACGATAGTAACGATTTTTGGTTCAGGCGACCAAGATGCAGGCTGTAACAAATATGTGTATGTTGAAATGGATAAGGGGAATCATGAGGATGAGGCGAACAACAAGCCTATTTATTATAACAGTAAATTACTAATTACAAATCAGTTTTAATGAGGAGAGGGAGCACTCATGTTCCAAAAGTTGAGGCGGGTGAACCAGAACAGTATTCACTCTCATTTGACTAACTAAAACATATTTTTTATATAAATATTATTTAGGATCAAAATTGTTACACATTTTTTATGGTATTAGTGTTATTTTATAGATATTGATAACATCTATAAAAAGTGACAACTAAAGATCACATGACCTGATATGAATATATAAAATTAGATCTAGTAACTTTACTAGCTATCAGATTTTTACTAAAATAACCTCTAAGCAATATTGTCAAGGAGCTGTATCTATAAACAAACCCACAAAATTGCATATATCTCTAAATATAAGTTTCCGTTCGTAGGTAATCAATAAAATGAGAGGGAAAGGTAATAAATAAAAAAGGTGACAACTTAGTCTCAGTTCATACAAGAGCAGGTATACTAATAGGTCAAAGACCCATGAAATATTAGTTGTCGCAACTCTTTTTCTCTTTGAATTTCAATGTAATAGTGTCAATGGTGAAACATTGAGCAGATAAATGTAGAAAATATTGCACAACAGAATGTGTTATTTAGTGAGGCCACTAAGTTCAAACCGAGGAAATAAGAAGTCCAAAAGACACTTTTATTCCATCGAAAGCCAAAAAGATAAGTGGTAGAAACCTTTGCGTTTATTTCCAAAAAGAGAGTATCTCATTTCCTGAAATATCCTGAATTGAAAGTGTGTGTGTGTGTGTGTGTGTGTGTGTGTGTGTGTGTGTGTGTGTGTGTCACATACAACTTTTGGTTTTGGGTATAATCGAGTTGAGAAAGGCCACACTGGAGTAGGGGTTGAGTTAAATTTTTTTTCCTCTCTTATNGTGTGTGTGTGTCACATACAACTTCTGGTTTTGGGTAGAATCGAGTTGAGAAAGGCCACACTGGAGTAGGGGTTGAGTTAAATTTTTTTTCCTCTCTTATTCAGTTCTAGTAGGTCGTCAGTAACTCTTTATGTCACAAGAAAAATAGAGAGAGAAAAATATCAAATGAACCGGTGGTGCTATCATATGAACCTTTGCTCTAGATATTAGTCAATAAATAACAGCTTAGCGGAGTTGGTCCACAATTCAGAGGATGTTCTAAGTTTTTTTTACTAATATAATTTTAGTACAATCTACTGAATTATTATGACCATTCAAGTACATATAAAATATCAACTTTACCAGTGTACTGACAAAAATTCTGGCTACTAGATATAAAATAAGGTAAATTCCTGTTTTAACAACGTGTGTGTGTGTGTGTGTGTGTGTGTGTGTGTGTGTGTGTATATATATGTGCGTGCATATGCATGTGTACACAACGTGTCACTCACTACTCAACCGTTGGTAGGTGGGTGGTAGGATTTCAGGGGAGTGAACTCGAGCCTGCTTGGAAGGAGATTGTAAAGACAACTGAAAGATGAAGGAGGAAAAAAGGGAAAGTACCATTTTAACTAAAATTTAATAAGTGCTTCCATCTGTTAGACAATCACTAGAGTTTTCTAATACACTTTAGATGATTGTTAATAGAGGTCTATGTTCTATCTTAGGGAATAAGTATTTGCTGGATTTCTTATGGGGTTCAAGTTAAAAAAGTTGTTGTCCAGGAAAATGTAAGTGATGTGACTTCCACCCCACCCCCTTTTCCCCTGTAACCTTCAACTTGGAAGATCCATCTTGATTACACCCAGCCGGGCTAAGAACCCCGAACTCAGCCTCACCGGCAAACCAATCGAGGCGAGGTTGACGTCATAGCCTACGTACCCACAAATTCGGGTAAAATGTGCGTTGAAATTGTCAGTGTTTTTCTGTATTTAACATATTAGTTATATACGACTTTATTTAAGGGATGCGATGAGGGGTAGAATGTAGATGTACTAAATTAGCGAGAGTAGTTGAAAAAAACCCAAAGTAAGAACCGATATAAGGCTATCTCTAGTGGAATCGATCTCGATTTGTTAAAGGTAATAAGATAGTGTCAATACACCGACGGTCACGTGGTATAAGCCGTCAATCTCACAATACACAACCTCCGATAATAGTGAGGCTAGAGTTCAAATCTCAGTCGGGTGCACTAGGGATGTTTCCCCAAGAGATTTAAAACTTTTTGTTAAATCCCCTATCCACACCAAAGCAGGTGTATTTCCTCAAGTTTATTTTACCAGTTTTTTTAGCCTTAAATTTAATCGTTAATAATATTGAACGAAACATAAAAAAATAGTAACTTTTTTTTACTCCTCAACTCCCGAAGCAGTAATTTTGTGATTTGAGTTCACTATTTTAACAGCGTTTTAAATTTTATTATTTCTTGTAGATTTTATATGCTTGATAATGTATCATGTTTTTCTCCAAACGTAAATGGAACTAAGAAAGCCATTTTACGTGGAAAATAAACTAGACTAGCAATAATGTGTTCCAGATTTCTGAATATTTTTTGGGGGTTTAGCCTTAAAAGAATAATTAATTTAATATTTTTGGTTGAGCTGTTTCAAACTTACCAGGAGAAACATACAAAATACTAGACATTCCATTAAAATATTTTACTTTTGTATCTCCAAAATACAGGCTTTGTCTTTCTCTTTTCTTGCGTTGCCAGGTTTGTTACGTCACCAAAATGGAAGAGACCATGGATATAAAAGTTCATTATGTGTAATTTTTTAATACATTAAGACTTAAAATAAATTAATATTTCTCGAAAAGCCCAACCATAACTTGGTGAAGGAATAATGGTAAGCTGGAACAAAATATGTGTAAAAAATTATTTGTTATCTTTAGTATACTTAAATTAGATTTTAAATATAAAATATAGTTTATTTCAATCTCAGATGTATTGTAAGGAGATGAAAAAAAAACCTATGGTCGTACATCTTTTACATCTATTATCGTTTCCAGCCTATAGCCTGGGTCAGTTTTTTTTTAATTCCAGCCATATATTTTGTACTACCGGCTTGATAGGTTTGTCGTAACTTAATATGCCTTATAATCTAACTTAAAACTAGGACAAGCACAACTTCCAGTCTCCGGACGTTAATTTATCATTGTGAATTATAAATATTTCCGCCATTCCGGGAATCGAAACCCAGGACCCTCTAACTCGGTAGAGAGACACGCTACCGACTGAGCTAAAGTATCGGATTGGGCTGTACTCTAATGTACAGTACATCTAAACTTTGTTAAAACTACTCAGAATATCATCACGTATACGTACTATGGCGAAACACTTTAGCTACATATACACGGACACATTAAAATGTAGCGTGACATAATATATATATATCTAAGTCTATTGTCTGACTAATAGAGTATATCAGGTCTATTGATTTTATTCATAAACGGATACAACGTTTCCTAACATAGTTTATTTTATTGAAGAAACTGTCCCACATAATTTTATATAAGGGCTGTTTGTCAAATTCACGCTGGTACAACAGACTACGTATGGTACTTTGAGAACAAACTAGAATATTGACTATCTGCCATCAGAAGAACCGATAAATCTCTTCAGTCTATTCACTTTTCAACCTTTTGAATTATTTTAGTGGGGTCGACCAAAAAGCTTATGATATGATTCCTTGTGAAGGTCACTTTTTTTATTATTAACAAGTCCTTAGTATTTAGTTGTGGTTGGAACTCTAGTCTTAACAAATAAATTTGGTTACACTTATCAAGGAAAAGAGAATTGTAATTAAAAACTTGTTAAAGTCTAAATCACCCGGTGACCTGGCGGTCTAGGGGTAAGGTGTCAGACTTCTGTGCTGGCGGCTGGGGTTCAATCCTCGGTCCCGGCACAGATTTATCTGATTGCCAAACCCTTCCTTCACCTCTGACAAGACGTGTATTAATTACAACTTGTGAATGTGGGGAATGCCAGGCCTCCGGCGTGGTTCGGATTCCACGTTAAACTGTAGGTCCTCCATTTCATCTCACAATCACCCTACCATTACACATTAGCGTAAGTGCATATAACCCGAACGGGTAGTAAGACGCGGTGCTAATAATAATAATAATCTAAATCACCCGCCTCAATGTTCAAATGGCTTAAGTTGTCACTCTCGTAATAGACTGGCTTGCCAGTGACGTAGAGATTGGGGTTCAAGTCCCGGTCGGGTGTACTGAGGGTATTTTTCTCTCAAGGGTTTTCCTATCTTTCTCCGCGCAAATGGGAGTACCCTTACTCTGAATTCAACCTTCCTCAGCTCTTGCCACATTAGAGTGATCTCAAACGGGTAGTAAGGCGCAGTGATAAAAACAACAGTGTAATCACAACTTTATTATACTCTTTACACTAGTTCTTATTTTAAAAGGTTATTATCATTTTAAATAGGCCTATAATTGTCCCAAAATTACAAGTGACAAAGACTAAATCGTTTTAAATGAAATTACATTTGGTTATAATCCAAATCAAACCTACGTCCCAATATTCTAGACTATGATTTCTTAAATAATGCTATTATAATGAAAAAAAATCAGCAAAGAGACCTGGCGTATGATTACGTAGATTAAATAACATTTTGATTTATCAGATGATGTTCTTCTTTCAACAAACCCGCGCTATTTACTGTTACTGGGACAGAAATAAAACTATTATTATTATTAGCACCGCTTCTTACTACCCGTTCGGGCTTTACGCACTTACGCTAATGTGTAATGGTAGGATGATTGTGAGGTGAAATGGAGGACCTACAGTTTAACGTGGTTATCCGAACCACGGTGGAGGCCTGGCATTCCCCACATTCACAAGATGTCTTGTCAGAGGTGAAGGAAGGGTTTGGTAATCAGATAAATCTTTTCCGGGACCGAGGATTGAACCCCGGCCGCCAGCACAGAAGTCTGACACCTTACCCCTAGACCGCCAGGTCACCCCCCCCCCGACCCCCCCAAATAAAACTACTTTTCACAGAATGACTGAAATGATTCTTTTACTTCGTCTCATTACCTGTCCAGGATGCACGCATGTATATACTAGTTTAAAAAAATCCAATGGAAACTAGTAAAATATAATTTAGAATAAATGTACCAGCATTCGCGTGAATGGAAAACCACTTAGGGAAATTAACCTGGAAATCCAACTTCCCCCTTCCAATCACAAACCAACAAGAATGATTTAGACTTTAAGATAGCATACTCGCCTGTCAGGTTTGACCTTAAAAAAACTTTTTTAAGTTGATATTAAATTTAATTTCAACTTGACGATATTTGTAACCCTATACTGTAGATCGGGGGTCGGTAATCTTTTTTGGGCTCCTATCATTCTACATTTATCAAAGGTCGCGTGATCACCCTTCGTTTCTCCGCTCAACATTTAATTCCTTTTTTTTCCATATATCTTGTATTTATTCCTTATATTCAATATTTCCTCTAATATTTATGTCCCTGCATTTATAAAAAATAAATAAAATGTGCACTCCAATCACCTTGAACGGCAGCAGTCTTACCTAGACGGATTATATTATGCCTTAATCTGATAAGCTGTACCATAGTGGAATAATCCAAGGTACGCTTGCCCTTTACGTGACGATGTAGATGTTTTTTTACACGACTGACTGAAAATAAGTGCGAGATTGATCGGTCGATCGCTATCGACTTTTTGCTGACCCCTGTTGTAGATTTCCTCACGGACTGGAACCAGTCATTCATAACGACTTCAACAGATAGATAAAGTGTAGGCCTAAGTAATCGTTCTCAGAAGATACCAACATCGAACCTATTTCCTTCATGTGAAGCGATGTCATAGTTCCGTGAAGCGCGTGACAATGATAGCTAGAATCAACAAAAAGCGACTGTGACACCGAAAGATTAAAAGCTAGGCAAAGGTTTATCAACATCGGTTGAGCTGTCTTATCGTTGCAACAGCTAACAGCACCGCAGATTGTAGACAAAAGTGCACATTAGTATTTAAAAAGGTTTTATCTAATGAGTTAAACTTTTTTATCGAGTAGATGTTTAGTTAGTTACTAAAAAAATACATGAATAATCCGCTTCGGTGGCCGCATGGTCTAACACGTTACTCTCGCAGTAGACTAACTAGACTGCCAATGACGGGGAGATCGAGGTTCAAAACTCGGTCAGGGGTTCTGATGGCATTTAAAAAAATGTTTTCCACTCTCCTTCCACGCAAATTCAGGTACATTTCCTTTAAATATAATCTTCCTAATCCCTAAGAACATAAGTTAAGCGTAATTATTACAAGCGTACACCCCGAACGGGTAGTAAGACGCAGTGCCAAAAAAATACTATTTTTAATGACATTTAATTGTTTATCAGTTTTGTATTATTCTTCAATAATTAGAAAAAATATTAAATAATGTTTAGGCAATAAAATTACCGTTTTTTAATTAGCAATTTGTAACGATTAAAAGCTATATTATACATCCTTTTTTTTTTTAAATATGTAAATATTTAGGAAATTTTATCGTGTTTGAGAAACAGACTTTTATCAGCAATCAAATAGTTTCAATCCAACAATGTCCTCTACATGCTAGAAATGGTTCAACCAAATTAAAAAGTAACTTATGTATCGCAAATTAAGAAGCTGGAATAGTAGAGCAGAAATTTATAAACGCAAGAAAGGATTAATAACTTTATTGGGTGGAACTGTCAGTGGAATTGAAAACGAACGGTGAAGGGAAACACAAATTAGACGATTGGTTTTGTGACCTCCTCTTATAAACAATTGGTTTTGTGACACTTCTTATAAACTACGTCATTCGAGTCATTGGGGCAATCAGGTCTTGGTGAAGACCTTACTATTATATATTTTATCACTAACATGAAGCGCAACATCTAATTGGCAATATCTCAGCTATGCCCTGATAATGGTAGGAAAAACAGTATCTAGTAGTTACTAAAACATTTTAATATATTCATACATCAAGTAATGTTATATGTAGCTGTTACTTTTGATAGAAGCTTTCAATACCTGTAGAATAACACATAAAGGCCTAATATATTAAAAACTAGCAAAATAGGCAGCAAAGAAATGCGTATGAATCTTCTAAACTGTTTTTCCAACCAAAATCAGACTATACCTAACTATACCCCTTATAGATTCAATGTACGTTAAAACCAATCGTAAGTAAAAGAGTCAAACAAATTACAGAGTACAATTTTGCCGACACCATACACACTTCTAATTTACAACAAGGCAAAACACCATTGTTGTAAGAATCACTAAATTTAAAGGTGAAAACTGAATTTGTAAAAACCTAGGCTAGAATCGACTTATAACAAACTCAAACACTATTGTTGACAAACATGGACAATCAATATTATGAATCCAGAAATCGAATTAAAATGATCAGTCAATACGTACCAATAAATGTGATCAAACAAAACGCACACAAACAAAACATGGTTCAATTATACACATCCACAACTATCAATGTGATTCTCTATTCAAAAAGATGGGTCTGCTATGAATGCCACTACCAACGATCGTCCACCTTTCGTAAGTTAGTTCATTCGTTCGTTCGTCCAAGACTATTCGCGCTTATCTTTATTGCTTTAGTTCATTCTTCGAAAACAACTGCGCAGCTCTCCTGCACTAGTTCGTTCGTTCATTAGAAAACAAAAGTGCATTTCTCGTGCACTAGTTCTTTAATTAGATAACTGCGCATCTCACCTGCACCAGTTCGTTCATTCGAAAACAATCGCACATCATTCTATCCTGAACTAGTTTATGCATTCGAAAACCACTGAGCTTCTTTCTTGCGCAAGTTCATTAAACACGTCAAAAACATTAATGAATGTTCATTTACTATTCCCGATGACGATTATACCTTTTCTCATTTTAGTTCGATTGCTTACTAAAACATACTTTACTTTTTCTGTTAAAATGTAAGCAACAATTTTTCAATAATTCCCTTTCTTAGCATATGAGGAGTGTAAAACTGGATTTTTATATGTTACTAATCTCATTTCTGAATTTATATTACACTAGTTATAATTGAAAACAAACCAACAACCAAATAAATAATCTTTGAATCTGTTCTACGCCTCCCCTTCCCTCTTGGAGCTTTTTTATTTTATAAATAGTATTTATGAGAGGCTAAATACCTCGAGAAGTTTTTTGATAACTGACAAAATGAGGAAACATAAGTTTTCCATCTTCAAAAGAGATCAATCAATTGATTATCTAATTTCTTGGACAATTATATCCAGAAAAAAAACTAGTATGAAGGACAATATTTGACAGTTATAAAATTTACTAAAACTAGTTTAATATATTTATATGAGTAGTGTTGTAGTTTTAAACTTTAACTTTTAATAGAACGTTTAGATACCTATCAAATAATCAAAATAAACTATAGCTATTTTTTGTTTATGCTTTATATTAAATAGTAGGTTTATATTTTCTTTCAAACCCTTCCTACTGTGTTAATACTATAGAAATGGTTTAATTTTTTATGATCCCATTTAAAAAGAGTTTAATTTGACAAGATTCATATCGAGCACATCTTTAGATCGACAGAATGATTAACAAAAAATATTCCATTTTTCCACCAACTAAAATAAACATATTAACAGAAAATATAGTGGAAAGTTTATAACCTATTTAGCCAATAAAGATTTTGTAAAGTGTATACCCAACTACTCTACTCCGTGTACAATATCGCAATAATGCTGTTACGTCTATCAACTACTCTTTTGTTAATGTCAAGAGTTCATTCATCTCTGAAATGTATTCGACAAACTAACCAAGTGATCACGTGTGCATCTGAAATGTGAATAAAAAAAATTATCAAACAAATGGTACGGGTCAGCACACAAAAATCATAGTTTCTTTACTTAAAATTTGTAAACTATGTGAAACTTATTAATAGACGTTGGAGAAACATAATTGAACAGAGGGCATCACATTTCACCAAAGAGTTTCAATGAAACAGACACATGAGTGAGCTATAATGCATTCCTACCTACTTTACATTTTTAAGAGGATATAAGTTTCTCTTGGTGGTATTAGATTACCCACCAAAAATAATTATCTATGGTGAAATTGGGGTTTCCCCTTTCAAAATGATTAATTTACTACCAAGAGTCTGATTGTTGTGTTTGTTATAAAAAAAAGTCTGTGATCCAATTTGAGCATATTTAAGGAAGAATTGAGAGGAAATTCTCTCGCATTTGTGTGAATGGAGAGTGGATAGAGGATTTGATAGGTTAACACCTCAACTTGGACTGTTCTAAGGCGTCAGTCATTCTCGAGTTAGACTGGCTTCCTGAAGACAGGGAGATCAGGGTTAGAATCCCGGTCAGGTCTACTGAATGTAGCTTTACCTAAAATTGTTCCCCACGCTCCTTCTACGTGAATGCGAGTAGGTTTACTTCTAAAATGCTTTCTTCCTTATCTCTACCCGACGATAATTATCCCATATTCATATAACAGGAACAGGTAGTAGGACTTGGTGATTAAAAAGGTTTGAATTCAAACCCTGACCTCGTCACAATCAAAACAAGCGATACAATACTGACGTTACTGTCCACGTACCCACCGGTATGGCCTGTTACAGACCCAAGTTAGTTTGAAAGTCGTGTGCTGGTTTGATCGGTTGGTTAGGAAAGGAGGCTAAAGGTATGGAGCCGACCCACACTGCACTTTATTAGACCAAGGTGACCTGGCAGTCTAGGGGTAAGGTGTCAGACTTCTATGCTGGCGGCCGGGGTTCAATCCTCGGTCCCGGCAAAGAGTTATCTGATTACCAAATCCTTCCTTCACCTCTGACAAGACATCTTGTGAATGTGGGGAATGCCAGGCTTCCGCCGTGGTTCGGATTCCATGTTAAACTGCAGGTCCTCCATTTCATCTCACAATCACCCTACCATTACACATTAGCGTAAGTGCGTATAAACCCGAACGGGTAGTAAGACGCGGTGCTAATAATAATATTATTATTTATAGACCTAGTTCTATCACAAAATACGTTTTTATTTTTATTTTTACTTGCATAGGTTTTCACCTATTTTCATGAAATTAAGTTAGCTATTAGTTACGAAGAATACAGTTTTAAGTTAACTAGTAACTAAGAAGAAGAATGTTTGTTGTTCAATAAGTTGTTGTACGAGGGTCATCCAGAAAGTAAGGTTACAAGGGCTCCTGAGGCCGGGGGAAATTTTTTGTTTCAAATTTGGCGCACCTGACGTATAGGGGGGATCTTAAAGGTCAGTTTGTTTGGTCCCGCGTGTTTGTCGGCCATTTTTTTTCAGTCACAGTAAATTCTTCCGATGGAGAGGTCGTTGCGCGCCCCCGCCACCTCCTGTTCATGCGAGATCCGCGCGGTCATCCGTTTTTTGATTTTGCAGAACAATACCGCCGCGAATGTCCATCGGAAGCTCGTGGAAGTGTATGGTAGTGATTTGATGAGTCGGCAACATGTCACGAAGTGGGTTAGGTTGTTCAGAGAAGGCCGTACTGATACTCACGACGAGGCAAGGAGTGGGAAACAATCAGTGATTTCTGACGAACTTGTGCGAAAAATTGAAGAACAAGAGCGAAATGACCGCCGTGTGACGCTTGACGACCTTCACGAAAAATTTCCTGACATTTATCGAAGTCTCCTTGGTGATATTGTGTCGGAAACACTTGGTTACAAGAAGTTGTGTGCGAGATGGGTGCCCAGAATGCTCACACTGGAGCACCGTCAAAATCGCGTCCCCGCCGAGCGTGAATTTTTGGATCGTTTTGTACAGGAGGGAGAAGCTTTTCTGGACTCTATTGTGACGGGCGATGAGACGTGGGTGTGTCACTACATCCCAGAATCCAAGAGAAAATCACTTCAGTGGCATCATTCATCTTCCCCAGCCACCAAAAAGTTCAAGACAACCCATTCAGCCGGAAAAGACATGGCATATGTTTTTTGGGACCGTAAGGGGGTCCTTTTGGTAGATTTTATGCCTAAACGGACTACCATTAATGTAGAGGCTTACCGCAATACCCTAAAAAAAAACCTCAGAAGAGCCATTCAGAACCGCAAAAGGGGAATGCTGATCCGGGGAGTCAGCCTCCTGCATGACAACGCCAGGCCCCACACCGCGCGAGTACCACAGGAGCTGCTGACATCGTTTGGATGGGATATTGTCGCCCACCCACCCTATTCACCCGACTTGGTGCCTTCGGACTATCACCTTTTCACTAAACTAAAGGAGTTTTTTGGTGGGAAACGTTTTTCCAACAATCAGGAGGTCGAGGAAGCTGTGAAGAAGTGGCTGAAAGAGTTGGCGGCGGAGGTCTATGACACTGGCATACAAAAGCCGGTGCCCCGACTACAGAAATGTATTGGTCTCGACGGCAATTACGGTGAAAAATAGTATAAGATATTTGTGAAGTATCTTGTTAATTTCAATTAAATACAAGCATTTTTCGATTCTAAATAAATGTTGTAAACTTACTTTCAGGATGGCCCTCGTATATAATATTGTTTATCTTGTACGTAATGTCGGAAACAATGAATGACTGGCTACAGCATCACACTTGCAACGGCTGGGAAAGAAATGCCTAGTTTTACAAGTGCTGACACAGTGACTGTCAATCACTGTGAATAATCACTGGTATAAATCACTGCTCTTTCAAAATAAAGGTCATTGTGAACACCTTAAAACTGTTTCGCCCATCCCTACAGTGCTTAAGGGTTAGCATGAAAACAAAGTTCGGAAACTCCTGAACATTTATTTCCAGTGATAGGTGGCTACATGGTCCACACCGCACCGCAAAAGTGCGGAGCAATAATCTCTCGACGATTCGTCCGCGCCGGTGCGGTGCTTTTAAAAACATGGATAGCATTCCACCGGAAAAATGCGGTGTGGTGCGGCTCCGTGTAGCCGGCCCTTAAGTTGAATTCTAATGTAAAAAAAACATATATATTTCACTAACAGCCACTAACTCAATGACGCTAATCCATTCTAATTAAAACAAAATTAAATATTATTATTGAATATTTGTACTTCGCCTGTGTTTTAGGCTAGGCAACCAGCACTACACAAATACATAGGTTGTGGACTAGTCATTCTATATCACGGCGTATGCTTTCCCCCCACTATTGAGATGGGATATCAAATGTAGTATGCATGGTTTGAAAATCACTGTTAATTTTTACCCAAGTTTTTCATTTTATCTACAAACTAAGCTTTGTACCCATTATGCCAGACTAAAGCCAGTTTAATACATATTTGGTGACCCATAATAGAGCGTTTTTTTATACTTTCTTGCAAAATATTCCACACCTTCTCAAGGAATATTTATAAAAGTCAAGTGATCAGGTTAATTAGAGGAAGAAGCACCTACAGGCAAGTTCATTTGTAGTCTCGGCGCTAAACGGATCGTATTATCACGAAACAACCATATGAAAAATAAACAAGGCTCCACTTGCACAGTTTGGGGTTGGGTACAAGTGGCTATAGAGCCCGTTCAAACAGCAAAGCTATTATTTTTGTTAATTATTCTTATAACCGCATCTAGATATAATATTATTTACATATATTTTTTAAATGACACCTATAGCATGGAATCGAACCCAGGGCCTTTGGCTTAGTACGCCACTGGGCTATTCAGGAATCGTACCGTTCCCAGGACTTTCTTCACTCAAACGGGGCAAGTAAACAGTTGGCCCGTGAAATATTTTCATGGTGGGGTAGGGGGAAGAAGGTCAAGTACGCTTGAAAATACAGCAGTTTTTATAACCATTTTCCTTTCCTACCATCTTATTTTGCTACCTTCATGCTACATGACTTACCTCTAATAGTAATACTAATTTGGCCCAAGTAGCCTTCTCATTTGATTTGGCTTATTTCTCGCCCAGTGTAAGCCCGGCTTAAGAGATGTCACCTTGAAAGTTATAATATATTTCCAAACCCTTCCATCACCTCTGACAAGACATCTTGTGAATGTGGGGAATTCCAGGTCCCCACCGTGGTTCGGATTCCACTTTAAACTGTAGGTCCTCCATTTCATCTCACAATCACCCAACCATTACACATTAGCGTAAGTGCGTATAATCCGAACGGGTAGTAAGACGCGGTGCTAATAATAATAATAATAATAATAATAATAATAATAATATAATATATTTATATCTATTTAAGTGACATTTTACCTTTTTTTTTGTTGAA
>CABEEJ010001509.1:65495-75534 GCA_901482245.1 Timema douglasi
CTTTTTTTTTTTGTTGAACACTTACCCCCAGACAAAATTTATCTTCAACTTTTTATCCCAAAAGTTGTTGGTGTGTGATAAGGTTCTAGGATACATATTCTCTATATCTAAAATAAAACTGGCGCTCCCAGTTCGCTTGTCCTTTCTTCTAGGTTTCTTGTGGTGAGCTCTAAATCTGGACACAATTTTTTGCTTTTTAGCACCGGCTCTTACTAACCTTTCAGGTTATCGGCCTATGTACTAATTACGCTAAATGGTTTTAAGGGTTAGGAAGGTTAGATTTATAGGCAGTGTACTCGCATTTGCGTAGAGAGAGAGAGAGAGAGAGAGTGGAAAACAATTTTGGAAAAACCACCCTCAGTGCACCTGACAGATTCGAAGCTCGATCTCACCTTCATCGGCAGTCTAGTCTACTGCGAGAGTAGCGCGTTAGACCACGCGGCCACCGAAGCGGGTGATGTGATTATTAGGTAATCGTTTATAATTATTTTTTAACTTGGTTATCAAATTTATGTCCCAGCTTCGAGTTTAATTTGATACTTTATTTGGTTTCTCATGAATTTAAAAGGGGGAGAGGGGAGGAGGGAGGGGAAAGGAGCAGCAGGTGTGATAAAGGATTCAAACTAGGGGGGCTCCCACACACAAAATAAGAGCCTAGTAACTTTTTTTTTCCTTAAATATATTTTGAAGCAATTTAGTTATTTTTTACTTGCACCGTGTCTTATTCCCCACCAAGGTTTTAGCTGGATATCCACATTGATAGGGTGGGAATAAAGAAAATGTAGCCAATATTTCGAGAAGGAATAGTGAAAAACACATAAAAATAGCCTATGTTTACCCAACCGGCATTTGTACCAGTCTTCCCGTCACTGGAAAAGCCGACCAGACAAGATTGATTGCCTTTTTACCAACTTTAGTGGGTGGTGATTTTTCAACATAAAAGCGGTTACTATTTCCTAGAATTTTATAAGGTTAACAACTTAGTCTAAGCATTGATAAAGAATAAAAAATTAGATTATTAATCATACTTTTGAGCAAGAAGGATCATGGGGGGATGGGACCATTACAACCAATTTCACCCTCTCTTTCAGTTTATTACCCCGAGTGCATAGGGTCATAATTAAATTAGTATCTGCCACGAAGATGTGTATACAATTCCTCTAAATTAATCTTTTATCATCTATAACGCATTAACGTTATTATTACAAATGTGTATACCCAATGATAAATAGTGTGTAATGAGGTGGACTGGAGAGAACTATCTCAAGATAGGGATAGAGTAATGAGGTGGACTGGAGATAACTAGCTCAATATAGGGATAGAGTAATGAGGTGGACTGGAGATAACTAGCTCAAGATAGGGATAGGATGTAATGAGGTGGACTGGAGATAACTAGCTCAAGATAGGGATAGTGTAATGAGGTGTACTGGAGATAACTATCTCAAGATAGGGATAGAGTGTAATGAGGTGGACTGGAGATAGCTATCTCAAGATAGAGATAGTGTAATGAGGTGGATTGGAGATAGCTAGCTCAAGATAGAGATAGTGTAATGAAGTGGACTGGAGATAACTAGCTCAAGATAGGGATAGAGTGCAATGAGGTGGACTGGAGATAACCAGCTCAAGATAGGGATAGAGTGCAATGAGGTGGACTGGAGATAACCAGCTCAAGATAGGGACAGGTGGCGTACTTTTATAGATGCGGGGATAATACACGAATACTGAATTTCAGAAGCATGTTGTAACAAAACACTCCAAAAATGCAATGCAACCCACCAAGAGATGGGACATACCAATAAGTTAAATTGATAGTAGGCTTTAAAGCAAAGATCAGCAACCTTTTTTTGGAACCCGATCAACCTTTACATTTATCAAAGGTCCCGCAATCACCCTTCATTTCTTCACTCTACTTTTAATGCTTCTGTTTTCTATAAATCTTGTACTTATTCCTTAAATTCAATATCCACCCCAATACTTATCTTTCTGTATAGAAAATACATAAAATAAATAAAATGTACACTCCATTAACCCCGAAAGGTAGCAAGCAGTCTTACCTTGACGGATGGCCCCATCTTATAAGCCGTTCCATAGTGGAATAATGCAAAGTAAGCTTGCCTTTACGTGACGATGTAGCTTTCTAGCGAGATAGACTGAAAATCGCTGTGAGATCGACCGGTCTATTGCGATCGACCTGTTGCCGACCCTTGCTCTATAATATTCGATAGTGACACTATAATTGTAATTATAACTGTACAATTAGCAACATAAAGCCAACTACCGAGTAGATTGTGGCTGCGTTATCTGATAGCGTGTGATTCTTAATTTATCACACATTCGTATAGCCGACGCTTTATGCACGTCCATTACAGACTCTGACTTAAAATGAGTGGAGAATGTCCTTGAGCATGGGACGATTCCTGGGTAATTCAGTGGTAAGAACATTGGCGTACTAAGCCAAAGGTCCCAGGTTCAATTTCCGTGTATAGGAGTTCTTTTTAAATTTAAATAATATATTTAGAATCGGCTATAACTATAATTAACAAATATAATAGCTTAGCTATTCATAGCTATGCAATATTGTTAAACGTTGATTGATCGCCTTTAGTACACAGAAGGAGCAGCTTAAAATAAAACCTGATCGGTGACTGTAAGATCTAAGGTGGCAATTTCATGTAAGACTAGATTGCCGATGACGGGAAGATCGGGGGTTCGAATAACGGCCGGGTATACTTAGAGTGGTTTTTCCTAACTTCTTGTTACCCGCCTCGGTGGCGTAGTTGGCTAACGCGCTAGTCGTGTTGAGCTCGACTGCTGAGGACGGGGAGATCAAGGTTCGAATCTCAGTCGGGTGAACTAGGGTTGGCTTTTCCTAAATAGTTTTTCAATCTCTCTCCACGCAAATGCGGGTTCCCTTAATCTAATTCACCCTTCCTAATTCCTAATTTATTTAAGTAATGAGTAGGCGTGTAACCTCAAGGGGTAGGAAGACGCAGTGTTAAAAAAAACAACTTAAAATTAGCGAGTAGGCCTATATAAAAAACTTTTTATAAGTAGTAATTTATGTGTTTATAATTATAAACTATTTCAACAATAAATATGTGAGGTTAAGTTAGGTTAGATTATATTGTGAAACTAGACAATTAAGTCACCTTTTAGTGAAATTTTATTATGTGGCCAGGCCTCCACCGTGGTTCGGATTCCACGTTGAACTGTAGGTCCTCCATTTCATCTCACAATCACCCTACCATTACACATTAGCAGTAAGTGCGTATAACCCGAACGGGTAGTAAGACGCGGTGCTAATAAAAAAGAAAAATGTGGCCGTTATTCGTTTATCCATGAAAATAAAGTAAATTTGATGATAATTGAATGGGACCAATATTGTATACAGGCGAATATCTTAGTGTACAATCTAGTTGACTACTGAAAATATATCTTAGTATTGGTACGCCGGTATTTTTGGTGTGCCGATTGTGAATAATAATACATTTTGGCAATGTTCCTGATATTCAGGTGTAATTTAACCAATGCGCCGCGGCGACACGTGTTCCAGTGGCTCCATGCAATTCAGTTCGCGGTGCTAGCCGCTGCAGCTTCCGATCGAACACGTGGGGGTTATTTGTGAGATCTATTTATAGCCGCGCAAACAAACGGCAAATAAACAACAGGGACCTACGTCCAGTGGAGCTACAACATTAAATCTTCAATAAGAGATAGGCTAGGTTAAATCTTGTAAAGTAATAAAATAACTCAGGATCAACCAATACAACATAAAATTACTAAACACCACAAATTTATCGAAGTGGTATATAAAGATTAACCAAATTGGTCATGCGACAAAATACTTACAGGTTGGTGATTAATCCGGTCAAATGACGAAAATATATGCGTATCATTCTTCTCAACTCATCTCATAAATGAAAAATTCAAATCACTTTGTTTTTAATTTTAAACAAATCAATATGATAGCCTAGGGTAAATGAAACAATACTTCAACAATGTAATCCCGTTCTAATTTGGAATTATTGATCGTTTTACGCACATGTTTCGAGATGTCATTTAAAAGTTTCATTTTCAGTACTGTTCAAGTTTGACATTTGTTTTGGAGAACAACACGCGATGGAAGGCCCCTTCGCGGCACATGCAACTCGCGTAACAAACAAATGAAGCTCGTTCTATTAGTCGTACAATACCTCTACTAGCTCACAAGGCCGACTGTGATGGTAACTTGCAGACACACCGAGCGCGCCGCGTGCGGGTAGAGAGTGCTGCCATCTCGCGACTCCAACTCTAACTAGGGTCCGTTTACTGTTGCTTACTCTTTAGAAACACTCGTACGGCTCCTTTATTTACCTTTTCATATAGTTGTCAGGTCATGATCCATAGTTGTCTCGTTTAATAAGGTATATATTATCAATACATATAAAATAACAATAACAATGTAGTAAAATGCTATCTTTAGACCGCTGAAATATGTGTTTATTTTCTAAATGGCAATTCCTATACAAAATATGAGTATGGATGCCGGTTTAATTGATAGTGTAGCAGAAGGTAGGTGTGTTTCCATTATCATCTGTACATTGACTACTAATAGATTTTTCAAATTTAAATGTTTCCTCATAGAAACGTTATATTTTTACCAGCTTACAAACTCCCCAATTTTGCTTATTTATGGGATCAGATGTCTTAACAAGTATGAAACTTGAAATTTCACACTAGAGTGTCTAAAGAAAAAGTTAAGAGTAAAAAAAAAGTGTTGGTTCGTAGATTTGCTCAAGTCATCCTAACAATGTGATCCCTAAAGTACAACAGAACAAATTTGTCAAAGCTAATACAAAAGTCACTGAGTCATCGATACTTTAAGAACATCGATACTTTAGGAAATGGCTTCTGTGTGCCACTTATACTTTTGTTCTACAACAAAAGATTTCAGGTAGATATGTTAAGTTATTTTTGCAGTCAGGGGTTGGAACTTTTAAAGTAATTGAATAGTCTTTCTTCTTTTATTTTTTTTCTATTCTTTGAAAATCTCGACGGGGTTGGTTTCGAGGGAAGGACATCACAATAGGACAATCGTGTGAGTGGCAGCAGTTCATCCAGCTTCGGTTTAGCTAAAAAAGGGGGAAAAAAAACATTATTTTTAAATTGACAGGAAGTCAGAGACGTTCTTCGTGGGAAAAGGTAATATTTTTTTTAAAGCTGTCACTGAAAAATCTCAAAGATAACTAACTGCAACATACTAAAATAAACTTGACATATCTATTGTAAATATTTTACATAATGTTTACAGCAAATTCATTAATGAAAACCACTAATTCTCTGGCCATTAAGAACTCAAAAGTTCATAGCCGTTAGAACGTATACAAATAAATTGATTCAAAAATTGGGGATAATATTAATTAAGATTTTTACACGCAAACATACATTTTGATTAGTATACTTATTTTTAGCTTAATTAATAAACATTTTCCCTAAACATTATAAATTACTGAATTTAAAACCTAGATACCTTATTTGTATTTTATAATTCTAAAGAAACAAATATTTATACCAATAAACGTCTTAAGACGTTTCAAAATCTCAAAAATAATCCTAATATGAGTAAGAATTTTCTGTTTTAGCTAAAAATAACAAATATTTATAATGGTGTATGTAATATTTCCCTTTATTCCCTACCTCATTCTCTTAACTACAATAATTTTCTTAGGGTGTTGAAAATAAACTAATAATAGAATCTTTATTTCTCTTTATTAAGTCGATTTGACTCAAAATATTAATTTTTAACTGCATAAAACTTATTTTGTAGTAAAATAACATATTAGATGAGAGCTGGTCGTCCGAATTGTGCTAAGGTTACTGACTATTCTCCCACGGTTTTCAAGGACATTCACTGAAATAGATATTCATGTCCTTGAAACATTTCACACCAAATCTCGTCACCAATTTATAAAATAAATTAATTCAATTTTATGGATTAAATATTACTGTAAAAATCAAGTCTGGTGCTAAAACACTAAATTAAAGAAAATGCACATCATTATAGCTAGCGTTAACTATTTCTCATTCATTCTGTCTTCTTTTTTTTCCCTTGAACTTTGGCTCTATAACTGTGTGTAGGTTAGTTTTTTATTTTCATGCATTGAAGCCATTTAATTTAATTTCATAGACCTAATTTATTGACATTGTTCAACAACTCGTATATAAAAACATGACTCTGGGATTTATAATGTGCGATGCCAATGGCAATTACCATCTCCAGCTACCATCCAAAATATCTATCCCAAAAAAAGTCATAAATAAATAGTCACTTTAGCTAAATCCCTTCCTCAGGTGGCCACACAAATAATATTTCATTATCACTTTATTGGAACAATTGCATAAATAATATATTTGTAAGTTAATGCAACACAGTAAATTAAAGTTTAGAGTGGCTTGGCTTGGCTAAAGCAGTAGGTTACAACCTACAACCTTTTTTTAGTCACTGTGTCTTGATTTATAAAACTAATTTAGAAAGTAATTTAACTTCTAATTTCACTATGTCCGCTGCATTGGCTTCTACAATAATTATTACTGTAACCGTATTTAGAATGAAAACACGCCACCAGTAGTTGCTACAAACGTCAAAATGATATTTAAAGGCAGACATTTTTAGTTACAACATACCTTCTCTATAAATGGTCACGTAACCATCAAGGCAAGACGTTTAATCCTTAACAACACAAATACACGCCCTAACTTCTTCTAAATTACAATTGAATGAAATAAGAACGGAAGGGGGGGGGGGAGAGGATCCTAGTGTACACGCCACGTGGTAACTCGAGATATATATTCTTCAGAAGGAAAATAAGTTTCATAGTCAGCCGTTAACAATACATGTCACAAGATGACTATGACTTGTGAATGTGTAATTGGAAAATGTATATCCATCTACCCGTTCTTGTCAAGGAAGAGATGGATGCTATTCTCAGCCAAACTCTTGGTGAAATAACAACAGTCCCATCACAACAGAGCACTGGATGAGGACAGACAACAATACAGTCACTGCCATAACAATGCGATTCATATTAGTGTAAAGAGATTTTCCAGGGCGTTGGAAATAGATAGTTTAAATAGGAGTGGTGGGATGCAAAGAGAATTAGAGAGAGGGTAGGTCGATAGTTATATTATAACTTCTGTGTATGAGCCTTCCCGAAAAAATTGATAGCATACTAATTACATTATTTGGAGACAGAAAATTGAGCTAGACTGCTGAGGACGGGCAGATCGAGTTTCGAATCTCGGTCGGGTGAACTGGGGGTGGTTTTTCCTAAATGGTTTTACACTCTCCTTCCATGCAAATGCGGGTTCACTTCCTCTAATTCAACTTTCCCAATTCCTAATCCATTAGCGTAATTAGTACTTAAAGCGTATAGCCCGAACGGGTAGTAAGACGAGGTGCTAAATAGTAATAATAATAATAATAATAATAATAAACTAAGGATAGTTTCATGTCCCTATTTAAAGACACTTCATCTTCATTATCTAACATAGCCTGCCCAAATTCTTGTCTTAAGGGCAGTCAATGAGTTAGGTTAAATCTAAGCCCAAGCAAGAAAATAATACTTAGATGAAACTTATTTTAAGTAGGGTTACATTAAATTATAATTATTTAGCACCACGTATTACTACCCGTTTGGGTTATACGCTTAAGCACTAATTACGCCAATGGTTTAGAAATTGGTAAGGTTGAATTTATAGAAAGTGAACCCGAATTTGAGCGGAGGAAGAATGGAAAACAATTTAAGAAAAATACACTCTAGTTCATCCAACCGAGACTCGAACCTCGATATCCCCATCCTCGGAAGTCAAGATCAACACAAAACTAGCGCGTTAGCCAACTACGCCACCGAGGCGGGTGTAACGTTAAATAAATAAATGTTGAGATACAATCGTACAAACTTTTTAATATAGTATATTAAAACTTGTGAAATGATTAAAAAAATAGGTTATTTTGAAACAAACCTTAAATGACTTATATTCATAAAAAAAAAATATATTCTTAATAATCATGAAAAACTATTCTTAGATACACATTCAGAACTCAATCTTAAAGGCCATTTTTTGAAATATTCCAAATTTTCTAAAATGTGTTACAAGTTAATTACCCTTAAATTAATTAATTTTAGAAAAAACAATGAACATTGTTTATTATCATGAAAAATATTCCCCAAATACTAATTTTAAAAAACAACGTATAATCTATTTTCAAAAATTTCAATATTTTTTCAAAATATGTCTCTTGATAAACTATTTTTAATAAAAAAAATCAGGGGAAAAATATACATTTTGCAATAAGTACTGTAAAAAAAATTAATGGATATTCATTTTGAACAAAATCGCTTGAGCCATTTCTAAGAATATTAAAAAAAACAGTCTTCAGTAAATAATCCTTAAACGAATTTTTCCCCACCTAACAAGTATACAGTTTAGTTCGCCACGACAAATATTCATTCCCCATATAGGTATTTTAATCAAAATCGTTACAGCTATTTTCTAAATATTTCGAATTTTCGGAAATCAATCATCAATCATCAATAAACTATCCCCTAACGCATTTTTACCATAAATAAAAGTATACAGTGATATATGTCAGGTAAAACGCCCCCTAGATATATATTTTAAACAAAATTGTGTAAGCTATTTCGTAAAAATTTTGGAATTAAAAATAATCACTCATTAGTAAATTATCCTTAATTTTAGGCCTATGGTCAAAATACAAAAATCTACATATTAGGTTTGAACAAAATCCATTAAACCATTTCAGATCTGTGGCCAAGGAGAGACAGACAGACAGATAGACAGACAAATATAATTTTAAGATACACTTTTTTGGGCTCGGAGACATATAAAACGTAAATATTCATCATACTATTTGGTTTAAAAAAATTACGATTAAGGTAGATACTTTATCTTGATATGAGAAAGTAAAAAATATTATATATGGCTTTATGACAGCAAAAATATTCCAATGAAACTTCACTACCTGATTTTCTACGTTCCATAGGATCAGAACAATCGAGGAATCAAACAAAATTAAGTGAAAAATTACAACCGGGACATGGGTTTGATTCCCGTATCCAGGTTGTCATTGTTCATTTAATTACATTTTTTAAATCGTACCATTTTATATGAATTGAACATACTTATTTAAATAAAACCAAAGCTTTTTGAACTCAAATTTTACAAAATAGCAAAGGTTAATACAAATTATCCCTTCAATTTTCTTTAATCATTGAAAATAGCTACCGGTAATTAATTAAAATAGTCAACTGATTGAAAATATGGTGTCCAATACTGTTGTAATCAAACATAGCCTTATTTAATTTTGTTTATTTATTTATAAAATATAATTTTGAGTTGCTTTTAAGTTTAAATATTTTGTATTTGTTGGCAAACATTTATTATTATTATTATTATTATTATTAGCACCGCGTCTTACTACCCGTTCGGGTTATACGCACTTACGCTAATGTGATACGCTAATGTGTAATGGTAGGGTGATTGTGAGATGAAATGGAGGACCTACAGTTTAACGTGGAATCCGAACCACGGTGAAGGCATTCCCCACATTCACAAGATGTCTTGTCAGAGGTGAAGGAAGGGTTTGATAATCAGATAGATCTGTGCCGGGACTGAGGATTGAACCCCGGATCCCAGCACATAAGTTTGACACCTTACCCCTAGACCACCAGGTCACCAGCGAACATTTAGTTCATGCCCTTAAATATATACAGTTCATTAAAAGTGCCCTGAATTTACATCAATCGGAGAAGGAGAGACTGACAAAAGATAGATCTACTTAAAATTCCATTAATTTTAAAGTGATCTTAGAAATGATCTCTCGGATGAATCAACAGACGCCCTGACGTCACAAAAAAACAGTGACTTCCTCATGGTCAACTTAACTCGAGGGTTTAAGGAGAGGGAGGGGAAAGGAGAGGGGAGGGAGGTTTTGTGCATTGATTGGAAGGAGTAAGACGTGGCCAGGGGGGGGGGAGGG
>CABEEJ010001509.1:75577-98785 GCA_901482245.1 Timema douglasi
GCGTGAGGGTAGGCGGAAGGAAAGGGGACGATTGTGGCGCCTTTGTGGATCTTCTTCATCAGACGTCTGTTCTTCGTGGACAAGTTGATCCTAGGCCCCGGGGAAGGCAAGGGGGAAAGATGTTGTCTGTTGTGGGGTGGGGGAGGGTTGAAGATATCAGGGTGATTGTCGATGTGATGAAACTCATCACTCCTATACTGACAGATGAGGTGTACAGATGATCTTCTGCCTTGACTTCATTGCTGTACAGAGACTGCATGGAAAACGATATTAAGTAACGGGGGAGTTAGATGGCGTCAGTCATACCGACTGAGTGGCTGCCGTCTATTGGTAAAAATAGTGATAACTGATGCTGACATAGGATGTCATATAATCAGCCCAACGTACTCTCCGGACGATAATCTCAGTTTTTTCATATTTTTTTTCATTTAAACAGTTTCCCAATTATCGTCACAGGGTTGAGTTGGCACCGTTCCAGACATACTGCTTCACAGACTATCTGGAATTGCCATGGATCGAACCCTGTACCTCTTGATCTGTGGCCAGTAACTCTGATCTCTAGATCACAGGGATGGTCTATATAACGAGTCTAGTGGATAATAATAGTTTCTGGAAATTTGGTAGTAAGTGGTAGATTTAAAAAGGGAAAGATGCTACCAGTGATCCCCACAATTTTTTTTAAGACTATTTGAAAGAAGTTTTAGTCCATTAAAGATATTCCTAAAATAGTAATAAAATTCTCCAATATTTTGATACTATATGCGTTGATTTTCACAAACACAAGTATAAATAAATACCGTAAACCACATTTAAAATAAACATACAAATTATGGAAGTAGGTTAGTTTTTTTAAATTAGTGGTGATCATAGGGCTCGTGCTTTTTTTTTAATTTGACACTTAATTTTATTTTACTAACGGTGATAAAACTAATTAAAGGAAGAAATATATGTATTGTAATACAAGTAAATTAAACTAAACATAGCCAACACAATAGTCTACCTTTACCGCACCGGTGGGCGCATGGTACAAATGTCAAACTTATTTTAATCTGGTTTGTTAGTGATAAGAATGTCGGGGTTCAAACCTCAGCAAGATGTTTCTCAGTCTTTTCCCACGTAAATGTGAATGTATTTACTCTAAATTGTACCTTTATAATCCTTAACAAACTAACGTAAATACTATGTAGACTTATAGGGTAGTGAGTCGTGGTGAAAACAAATTAGTAAACCTAAAAAGGACGCATTACACGTAATAGATCGCAGCGCTTCTTTCTGACGTCATTTTTCAGCGCTGTGATCTAACAAATCTGGGGCTACTATTACACACACACTGCTTTTTTTTTTTTAACGTATGACTCTGATAATTTAGGTACCGTATATTAAACTGTATTGAAATAGATTTTTAATTTCGTAATAATCTAAATCAAAAGTTCCCACCCTTAATATATTTCAAATTAATTAATAGTTTCAGAATATAAGATTCAATGCATCCACGTGTGTTAGGAAATCTTCTCACACACCTGGGTGGTCGTTTATTAACTTTTATCTTATTTACTGCAATGTTATTTTGTTCATTGTCCCCCACCCCCATTACAAATGATTGTGAAATATAATAAATTCGAGAAAATTTACTCTCTCTTTCTCTCTCTCTAACCCTCCTTTCTGGAGCCTAATAGAAACATGGTGCAGCAGAAATAAAGGAAGAATATTCCAGAATGATTTATTTCGAGCTATATACCGGAAAAAAAAGTCTTCACTTCCTCACTCGACTTAAAACCGTAATATAGAACGGTCCGCGAAACATTGATCTCTCTAATTTACTCTCGGTCCGCGATCTTATTGTAGAATGGTCTGCGACGCACTAATATACCTACTTTGAGCTGTCGTAGATACAACAACAATAATAATTCTGGGCAGAATATTTTTATAGTCAAATAAATAAATAAATTTTAATCATCTGCATTCTCATATCTGTATAAAAGGCATCACTATAAAAATAATTAAAAACAAAAGACTGTTTGTAAGTCTACAAGGATCCAAAGAAGAAGCCAAATCTTCCAAACCAAAGCGGTTATATCACTACAACAACTCCTCAAAGAATGATAAATAGTTCCACAATAAGGGACATTACCGTAACAACTAACACCCCACCTCCCCAAAAAAGACATCATTATAACAAGATCATCTTCCATCGTTGCAAAACTATGTCAGAAAGAAATGCTGCAACCTGCTACATGTAATGCGTCCTTTTATCTAGAAAGAAAAAAAAACTACAATGGATGTATCTAATTTTTCCTTTGACATAGTAAGTTATTGAAGTGACGTCTCCAGCTAAGATAAGAGTTGTGAGAAGGTTGAAAGGGTGTGAGTAAGGGGGCTGAAACCGTGGGGAGGAACAAATCAAACCTTCATGTTCTCCTCATTCAGATGAAACTGCGTGACCAACACGATCAATGTGACGTAAATCTATGCCATCGTTAGTTTTTACCATGAAACATATCAATATCGTGTAAGTTATTAAATTTGACAACCAAATGGAGGTATAAATAAGATCGTATCAAAAAAAAATTAATAATATTAATATATTATATCGAACACAATTTTTATTTCAAGGGAATTTTTTTTTCTTTTTTAATACATTTTTAACGTGCACTCCCTTAGTTAAAAAATATAATATTTATCAGAACATGATCTACGTTTTTTAGTGATGAGGCTGAAGACATTTGTTAGGCTAACATTTATATTCTTTTATAGTTTAATCAATATAACTGATTAGGTTTGTCACTTTTAATGCTATTAAGTTTTTAACATATTTATAACAATAGAGAAGTTTTTGTAATAGTGTAAAAATAGTCAAATTTTCATATAAGAGGCCGTCCTTAGTTTATAGATAGAAAAGCTACTAGACCTACATTCACGTAGGCCTATTCATACGCCAATTCATATGATATGCAGCCGTTACCTTTGATATATATTGTCAGAATATATAAAATAACTATGTAGAATTTGATAAAATTTGGTCGGGAATATTACATTTTTATTTTCTAAAATAACTTTTCTATGAAAGTTAAATTTCAGTTAATAAACGAATATTAGCTATCTATGAACATAAACAACCTTTTAAAGTTTATAATTCAACAAAATGTTGATCTATTTATCAGGCCGATTACTAAATTGGTAGTGAAGTTTTAAACAAATATGTTTTTAATGAATACTGTCAAAAGTGTAAAAGTAATAAATAGGGCCTAAGTTATCCTAATTCCGAAATAAATCCAATAAGCAACCATACATTTACTTTCTAGAGGAATATCTAAAAACCTATTCCAAAAGGATTCTATTTTATTGTTGTAGCCATAAGTTAGGTTTTTGTTAAGGAATGTAAATAGAGTAAGCACAAAGGCCCTTTAATTGGCTCCAGTAAAACTGGCGTACAAGAGTATGGTTCTTACCACGTCACGAAGCACTTGTTAGGAGACTTAAAGCACGAGTTGTTGAGATGTGTACAGCACAGGAATATTCTGTTTTTAACAGGTAGCGTCAACAATGCACGGGTAGATGGTACAGTCACTTTCAGTAAAACGTAATCGATGGACATGTGACGAAATATTAGGCTCATCTATTCTGGTTTGCCGGTGATTGGGAGGCCGTAGTTGGAATCATGGACACGTATAATTAGGGTGAATTTTTCTAAATATTTTCTCACTCCCTTTCTTCTACGCAAATTCGGGTACGTTTCCTCTAAGTCTAAGGTCTACCCGTCTTATTCATACCCAATTATAGTATTTAAAATTCGAATATCCTGGTTAGGTAGTATGACTTTGGAAGGGTGGGGGAAGAATAATATAATTTATAATTAAATTACTCATTTGGGTACAATTTGGCTCTGGGTATCTAGGCCTAATAATTTTTACAAAATCTATTTTTTTAGACATTAGAATTAAAAGTGTCCGGCTCACCACGTGACTATCATGTGACACGCTAGACCAAATGAAAAAAAGGAAGGCCATGACACTTTTTTGTTTCACTTTCATTTTTCTTCTATCTGTCTCTTTTTACTATCCGAACCTCCTACTCTCACGCACACACGCACACACACCCACACACACACACCTATATATTTCTTCTCCTTTCCCCGTAGAACGATACTTCACCGCACGGTGCACTCAATTCGGGTAAAAAAAAAAGTCACGTCGCATTTGACAGCTAGAAACCAATAAAGCTTTCAAAAAGTCCGCGGCTGCCATAATGTGCCCCCCACACCTTTCCACTTCTCCCCCCTTCCCCTTTTCCAATTTCACCCCCTTCTACCCACCACCTAACATCATCCCAGGTATATGGGACGCCAAGCTGTCATACAATATTGGAAAGAAAAACTAGGCATCCATCCACATTCATTCAATATTGTGGAAATGGATCTGAAATTTACAACCGGATATATCCGTTGAGTTTATATATTTGCAATTGGTGAGTCTCCAGTTTTTTTTGTTTTTTGTTTTGTTTTGCGAGTTATGACGATCAATATCGTTCATATTTAATAATCCGAACCACATATTTCAGAAGGTTAGGCAGGAAGGTTTATTGATGAAGTATATTTACCACTTGCAAAACGGTGTGACTTTATGGTAAATTCTATCTCTTAACATGGCCCATGCCTGAGAAATTATAGTAAATTATATTAAAGATCTGTGCTATTTTCAACTATTATTCCGAACTATAGCTGTCAGGACGATCTTGGTCATATTGGGGTAAAGTACTTGCCTCAGGAACTGATTATTTGAGTTCAAACCTAGCCGTAGACGACGCAATTCTCGAGAGATAAAAATACGTAGCACAACTTCCTTTGGAAAGAAAGTAAAGCCATCAGTCTTACGTCAATTGTGGTATGTAAAAGATCCCTGGAAGGTCTGAGAAAATACCTTTCACGGCAAAATTGGTAGGCTCTCACTCATAGAAATTCTCGTAAGCTGATATAATCAGCTGGTTCAGAAAGTGCACTTTAAATACTTCAAATAAATTAAAATGAACAATACATGGAAGGAGTCATTACATTCTCAGAAGAAGATAAGTTACTCGTATTTCGTTAGCTTAAACTCATGCGTAACATATGTGTGATTCTACCAGTCGGTGCTCAAATCAGGTCTGAGAGTGGTGAAGTCTTTTTTATCGAAATTGTTTTCCACTCTCCCTCAATGAAAATGGAGGTATATTTCCTCAAAGTACGTCATATCTAGCTAATTGTGTAAATATGCGGATATCTTGGACAAACAATAAAAGGCAAAGCATATAAAAATAGCGAGAACTGTATTCGTAGATCTTTTAGTTCCCATTATTCCTAGAGGTAGAGTGAAAAATAATTTAAGAAAACCATAGTCAGTACACCACACCGGGATCGAACCCTGATCCATCCGTCTTCGACAATCTAGTATATTGCAAAAGTAGTGCCTTAGACCAATGGGACACCTAAGCGGGTCATGTCCACTTTATTTTTTGTATTATTCACAGAGCGTTTTGTAGTGGTTATAGCTATTAGTACATAGTTTTAGAGTAGTTTTAGACGTTTTGTGATATTTGTAAAAATCTGCGGTCCAAAACTTTTTTATTAGCTACATTAATTTACTGTTTTATGACATCAAAAAATACATAGTTTTTAAAAATTATTAGCCTTGATATTAGACATACTCTTAGAAAATCATCCCTAGGGGTTTACTTATTTCTACACATGGCAAATAACCTAATTATATATATATATATAATATTATTATAATATTATATATATATAATATTATTATAATATTATATATATAATATATATTATATATACTATATATATTATAATATTATATATATATTATAATATTATATATATATAATATATATAATTAGGTAATTTGCCATGTGTAGAAATAAGTGAACCCCTAGGGATGATTTTCTAAGAGTATGTCTAATATCAAGGCTAATAATTTTTAAAAACTATGTATTTTTTGATGTCATAAAACAAGTAAATTAATGTAGCTAATAAAAAAGTTTGGACCGCAGATTTTTACAAATATCACAAAACGTCTAAAACTACTCTAAAACTATGTACTACTAGCTAAAACCACTACAAAACGCTCTGTGAATAATACAAGAAATAAAGAGGACATGACCCTCCTAGGTGTCCCATTGGTCTAAGGCACTACTTTTGCAATATACTAGATTGTCGAAGACGGATATATCAGGGTTCGATCCCGGTGGGGTGTACTAATCATGGTTTTCCTAAATTATTTTTTCACTCTACCTCAACGCAAATGCGGTTACACTTTCTTTAAATTCAACTTTCATAATCCCTTACGCATTAGTGTAATTAATACATAGGCGTGCGTATAGCCCAAACAAATAGTAAGACGCGGTGCTAGAATAAAAAGTGGACATGGATGATTTTTCGTTTTGGGGCGGCTCGTTACTATTTATAATGATACAATTATTATTATTATTATTTAAGAAAATTCAATTTTAATTCCAGATATGGACTTTAGTTTAATCTTTATTTAGGACACGAATAGTAGACTACGCTGACCACTATAATCAGGAGATCTCTGGTAGTAATAATAGAGACATTCTGCTCATTAAAAAAAAACAGTGACCACTAATAAATAAACATCCAATAAGCTACAACCTTACAAAATATTGTGTCTAGTTGTTTATTATTTATAAAAAAAAAGCTATACGTTTGAAGAATGATTTATAAATACGGGTGAATCACGACGAAGCCAACCCCAATATAAACCTACAAAAACAATGACAATGTTACATTCTTTGTGGTTGGGACTTCATGAGTCATTAAACTGCGGTTGTTTTTTTCCAGTCTTAATGAGCCACGAAGAAATATAATTTAAAGAACGCTTTCTTTTGTAAACATTTTCTTGTATGGTCTTTTGCTTTTTATGTAAGCTGAAGGCTATGTTTTATGTTTTAAAAGTAACACGCTTGGGGAACAAAACAATGTTTTATTTATTAAAATATTAATATGTATGACATTATATTATACTTGGTTTTTTTTAACGTAACAAATACAACGTAGATATTAGCTAACTATTATTTTAATAAGATTTGATGGATATTTAAATCGGGTGAATCTGTCATTGTTCACTAACATGGTTAGGATCAATATCATATTAATATTAACTTTCTTTTTGGTCACCGCATGTCACTGATTACCCATTCAAGCTATACCCCATATAAACTAATTACACTAATGTGTTAGGGATGAGAATGGTTGGTTGAATCTTGAAAAATGTACTCACATTTGCGTGGAAATAGATTTAAAAGATTTTTAAAAATTACCCTCTTAAACCGACCGAGATTTGAACTCCAATCTCCTCGTCAACGGCAATCCAAATTACTGTTGGAGAGTGATGCCTTAAGGCCTTTTTACGCATGCAATTCATGTCGTCCGACAACCGACGGCATAAACTCGTCCGTATTAAAAATCATTGGGAACAAATGGATCCCTTTATGCTCGGTCGTCCGAATTAGTTGTCGTTGATATTTCAAGAAAGTGTTGTCGTGTCCTAAGAATCGCATGTGGCGTAAACTCGTCCAGTTTCTCTATATACAGTAGCCCCATGGCTTCTTTGGTGCTGACTGACAACTCACAGCTGACTTCTGACAGTCAACATTTAGGTATATACCTAAATTTTGACTGTAAGAAATGACAGCTGCTAAACACATGTTTTTGCAGATCATACGGTTCGGCGTAGGGATTCATGATTTGGTCTGGTAACTTTTCAAAGCCGTCAGCTGTCAACTGTGAGCTGTAAATCAGCACCAAAGAAGTCATGGGGCTACTTTACATGGCGTTTAATGGTTCCTTTTATGCAAACACACAAGTTGTGTGTCATCTGTTCTCTAGAAATCAGTGCAGCGAACCTCCTATCGTGTTAGCCAGTTGTGTGAAGGATTTCGGCAGGTGTTATCGTATAATTGCATTGAAACTAGACTAAATATGTCCTATATAGAATGGTTCCTTGGAATGTTACTACTAACCCATCAAACGATGTAATAGCCATTATATAATCATTAAAAAACTTGTTACTGTCTTTAAATTTTCTGTGCAGATTACGAAATGCACTATCTAAGTATCTTACACTGTCAATGGGATGGACCTTACAAACAGGACGAACTTTTGCCATCCGCTTTTTCGGTTATCGGACGATACGACTCGCATGCATTAAAGGGCGCTTAGACTAAAGGTGGGAAACATATCTTTAATGTAGTCTCAGTGTAGCGAATGAGAAGTTAAATTCACCACATTATGTACAAATTGATAAATTAGGTTCCTTAATATATATTTAAAACAACACACACTGTTAGAAGGTTTATTCAAAACATGAACACTTTGACTCAAATAAAACTGCCTCAGACACAAATGATGAAAACTGTTCAGATAGAAAACATAAGACAATTTAATAATACATTCGACACTCCATTTGTTAAAAAGTATAACCAGCACACGCCATTAAGATTTTTATTCTACTGTGTGAGCTGGAAAACTAAAATTCACCACATTTTTATGGCCAATTTAGTACTTGTGCCGATTAGCGACAGGGCTACCCGCTCCAATCTGACCATTCGATCACCGATGAGGGTGAAAGATTTTTACTTCCACAATAATGTTTATATAGGTTTAAAAAATGTATTATCTGCTTCGGTGGACGCATGGTCTAAGGTGCCACTCTCACAGTAGATTATACTGCCGATTATGAGGATATCGAGGTTAGAATCTTAGCGGGGTGTAATAAAGGTGGGTTCTCCTAAATGGTTTTCCACACTCCCCCCAAATTTAGTTTACCTTCTTTACAAAATAAAAAAGTTAGAGCATTTTTTTCATATTACTAATGAAGTTTGCTTTAAATCTCATTCAATTGAAAGTTTAACTAAAAGCTAGATAGTCTTCTTGTCTATCTCCAAGTTAGGTTTACACCTCTCAGTGGGACCAGATAAACATCAATTATAATTCCATTATATTGCATTATATTATATCAACAAACTTAAACTCAGATTAATTGAATATAAGAAAGATTAAAGTAATTATATAAATTAAGCATATTACCTTGGATCTATTTGATGTGTATTATGAAATTAAGGTGTTCATATAGATATACAATGATACGGGATTATATTAACTATGAAGTGAAATCAATTTAATAATATAAGAGAGCTACAAGTTATTTAATGATTGACAAATGGATAAATACAACCTATTAAAAATGAGTTAAAAGTTGAAAACAATTAGATGTGTATGTATTAAAATATTTTTAGCACCGTGTTAAATTAGAATTTAAAGCTGAGCGATAAAATAATAGATTTTTTGTTTGAAATATTAAAATTGGTGAAAAGAAAAAAATTATTTTAATTTAGAAGTTTGAATATTTAAAACCTAACAGGTTTTAAATACAAAAATGAGTAGACGCATACAATTATATTAACAATGACTAGCCAATAGAAAAATATATATATATGTGTGTGTGTGTGTATATTTAACTTCATGGCATACCAACCTAGTGACCGCCCCCTGTTGTAAAAGAGAGTGCCAACTTCTGTGGATAGAGGGTGCACTGTGATTAACCCAACGAGCCCTCCAGTCATTAATCTCACTTTTCTAGAATAAAGCTACTACGTTTTCATTCAAGTGCTCTCACGAGGATGAGTTGATCTCGTTCCAGAACCACTGCTTCACAGAAAATCTGCACGTGTTGGGGATCGAATCAAATAGCTCTGTATCTGTAGCCATGAACTTTGACCACTAGACCACAGAGGTGGTTTTTAAAATACCTAATAATATTGTGATTTATTCTAATCTCTTAAAAAAGAATAGGATGTGTGTTACAGTGAGTTATTAAGAGATTCCAAATGAATCACAAGGTTAAACAGTGTTGTTCGGAAATATGCATTGCATATAAATATATTAAAACACATTTAATATATTTTAACTATCGATCCCTGTCACCGTTGGATATATAACTTAAGATATCTTAGTTCCAACAACAAGTTTCAATGCATTTGCATAAACTCAAGCTCTTAGTGGATAGTTAACAAAGGTCACATTAGTTTAAATAACAACACAATAATAATTTATAAAAATAGCTCTATTACATAATTAATATAAAATATATTGACTTCTTAATGTGGAGGATGTAATTACAATGTTTACGTTATTTACTGTTTCCAGCCTATGGGCTGCGTCGGTTTTTATTCACGCTTTATATTTTCTCACTACCGGCTTGATGAGCCTGTTGTAATTTCATTTGCCTTATAATATAACTTAAGACTAGGACAGGCACAACATCCTGTCTTTTGCCCTTAATTCATTACTGTGAAAGGGTTTATCCGCATTGTACCACTTATACATTTTTCGACCATGCCAGGAATCGAACCAGTGACCCTTGGTTCTGTAGGTAGATATGCTACTGACTGAGCTAGGGTGTCGAACGTAATTGAAATTTAAAAAGGCTGATATACATATAATTACTTTCATCTTTTATTGTATTCAAAAATCTTATCATCTTTTACCAAATAAAATTATTTAAAAAAATCTCATACGGATATTAGAGTGGACCAAATTGGAAATCTCCAAAGTTGAAATTATTTTCCTGTAGCCATATTGTGGATGCAGACAAAAACTAATTTGTAATAATGTGTAGTCCAACACGGATAGATTTACTACCTCTTACACGTTATATTGTATCTGACTTTGAGCTGTTCTTCCTTAGGAGATATTATTTTGGTCCTCCCTGTTATAATAGACGCTTCAAACAATGAACGAGAGTTCACGACGACATTGTTACAATGGACTAAACAGAACAGAGAGAGAGAGAGGCGGCCGAAGGAATAATGGAGATGAATTGAGATGTTTTTCAGATTCCCTCTCTCATCTCTCTCCCATCCTACCTGTGTCCAGACTTTCCCGACTTACTTTCCTCTCTCCTTTTACGGCCCTCGCCAATCCCTCCCTCCCACTCTTTCCTGTCCATCCAGGGACAATGCGACAGATGTTGATTAGCCCCTCACTTTGGTAACCGGACAAGCCACTGCACTGAAAGTTTCACAGAGAACGAAGAGAATTTCAACTATTCAGCGTCGCATATGCGGGCAGGAAGCAAGCTCATATGAGAGTTCGGATTTCAAACAGCATTGTTAAACAGAAGAGAATCGTCCTGTGCTTCTAGGGGGGGACAAAAATTGTATGAGAAATGAAATAGCTGTCGACAAGAGGGCGGAGAGAATGCTTTATAAGGATGATGTTGCTTAGTAGCTTAAATTTCCCGAATACCGTTGAGATTCAAAACAGTTTATATCTAATATTAAGATAGTGATGGATAATAAACGTGTTTCCTCGATAATTAATTACTCAGATTCAAGGTGAAGATGTATTGAACGCGATAAAACGCCAGTGTTTTGTGCAGTTCTTTATAACAATTTGTAATTGGCAAAATAAAAAAAATATTACTCTAGTAGTTTAAATTTTTTCACATGGTGAAATAAACAGTGGTTGAATATTTGTCTCGATCATAGCGGCATTAGATAAACTTTATAAATGAAGAGAAAAAGTTGCCATTAGATTTCAGGACACCCTTGACAGATATTCAAGAACTTTTGATATTGCCATGTGAATAAAATTAAACTCTAGGTTTCTTATGGAGCAATATTTTATTTATTTTGGCCAGACATTTTTTGCTATTAAAACTGCAAAAAACATTAACTTTTTCTCGCGTAACCTTAAGGTTTAGCTATATTTTTAAACTAAAATATCAAAGTTCAACATTATTTCCATTAGAACACTAAGGTACATTTTCCTACTATGGCAGAAAGTAATATATATTTAGATTTGAAATTGATAGAGCTAACTGTGTGAGAGAGTTCCTTATCCTAGCACGGCGAGCGAGATTTAATGTATTTTTTTATCATCCGAATGCTGTTGCATTAAAAAAAACTGCTTCTTTCCTTTCACTTTTTATATATAGTGTCATAAACTGAAATAATAATCCTTTTAACAGAATCAGTCCTGATCTTAGAATAATATTCGATAAAGTAGAAACAAAATGACTGCCTGAACAAAGTAAAAATGTATCACAGCATAAAGTGAATTGGCACAATGATTGTGAATAGCTTTAAATGTCCGATACTTTCACCAGCTACAGTAGCCCCATGACTTCTTTGGTGCTGACTGACAGCTTTGAAAAGTTACCAGACCAAATTATGTATCCCTACGCCGAACCATATGATCTGCAAAAACATGTGTTTAGCAGCTGTCACTTCTGACGGTCAAAATGTAGGTATATACCTAAATGTTGACTTAAGAAGTCAGCTGTGAGCTGTCAGTCAGCACCAAAGAAGCCATGGGACTACTGTACTTCCCCACATACTCAATAAATAAGTGAAGAGTGGCCCTAGACTCGAGAAGAAATGGGATGGTCCTTGTTTAGGCTGCTTCTCTTTGCTTATATCATAAGATAGTTTGTCCCTAATAACCAGTGCGCATACACTAATGCGTGGTTTACTAGTGAGCATCTTATTCAAAATCTACCGGTGTACCCAACCAAGAGTATGATATATAATATTCCTCTTCTGGACTACATGATTCATAAACCAGTAGGGAGAAGATTAGCCAGTACTAATGTACCATCCTTGACAAGATTAAGGGGAATACAGGAGGTCCAAATATAACAAACATATAACGAGGCAAAAATGGCAATAGGACCGAGTGCTTGGAGTTCTTTGCTTTGATTGTTTGTGGAAAAACATTCAAAACTCAGACCCCGCAACTCCCACCCGTTGCGGAGTTAAATAAGAGAACGGTCTATCTCCAGAGATAGTTAAAAGAACGAAGAATTAATCTCTAAAAAAAAAGTACACCAGAATAAAGACTCAATCAATAACACACTTAAAATAAAATACCTAGGATATGGTGGATTAAAGTTATTAATAAGAATAGGAAATGTTTTCAAGCTAGTATTTATTTAACAGGCAATCAATCCTTTGAGAAATATATATAATATGACAAAATTGATATTTACGAAATATTTGAGACATCATTAGCGTATGCAAGCAATATATTTATGAATATATTTAGGGAAAACCCGCATGGTTTATATTATTAAACAAATTTTAGTACTTTAGAAAAAAGGCCATTATCATAAAATAACTCAATAATGTAAAACAATATCTAGAAAAATATTTACGAGTTCATGTGTTACAATACAATAGATCAATAATGAGGATATCCTTAGTTGGATAATTATACAAAATATTTCCCCAAACAGTTAGAATATAGACCTATACAGCAATTTAACTAGCCCAATGATATTTACTTAGAATTCTACCCAAATATTTACATTCCTTCTTTTTTTTATATTAACAACTATACCATTTTGCCGTAACAATAACAAATTGCAAAAGTTAATGTTTAAACGTCATGGATAAAAGAACTATTATTGAATTTTAGAAGCTTTACTGAATCCATAAAAATATTTAAATTTATTATCGAAAGACCGAACAATACAATATTCATGAGATTCAAAATCGACTCTTTTGTCGATGGTAACATATCGTAAACATCCTAAAGTTTATAGTCGATTTTTATTTATTATTATCGAAGAACAAAATAAAGATCGATCATCGATATACATGTCTCGATCTTGCAACTAATCGACTTAGAAGTGAAGTCGAGCGTATTTACAATTATTATAAATTTAAGATTAAATAACCAAAAAGAATTTTGAATAAGAAGTTATCATGATATAAATAAGAAATATTAATGAATCTGAAAAGAAATTTTGACCTTACATTTTATATTACTCGGAGCTAGAGCTTCTCCTGCTCCCAATCTGATCACGCCTAAGAGTGACGTCTGAACGCTCAGACGCCACTATATATTCAACGCAACCCAGAAAAAGAACGACGGGAAAAAGGGGTGGGGGCACACATGGAACATTCGTGAACCGCACACGCGCATGAGAATATACATCTAGAATGTTCCTTTCAGTCCAAAGCTCCTCCTAAACTAGGGGTGAGTAGAACATCTTCACAACGAAAGATCTTTGTCACTAAGATCTTTGGCACGAATCTAATACACAATCTGGGTTCAGTATTACATCCAACGCGCGGATGAGTGGGTCTGTTTTGATTGTAACTCGCGTTAGTGTTCTCTGTTGACATCAGCTGCAGTATGATGGGGTAAGTTTAATTTATTTTATTTGTACACTCATGTCACTGAATGCTACACTAATGTACTGTGACCCAGTGGATCCCCGAATGTACTAATCGTACATCCATTCCGTGAAAGCTCTTTCCATATCCCGATGTGATGATATGATGGTGATAGTGAATATGAGGGTGTGGAAACACTTAAACCTAATTTAAGCCTAATTAACAAAACCATTGTGACCGTTGAGTTTATTTACCTTTTGGTAAAAATACCCAAGGTACCAACCGGGAATCGAACCCGGTATTCTCAAGCTCGTATCCAGGTGTACTGACCACTACAGCTTGGGACCAGTTATCAAAGGTAAGATGATGTGACCACTGGAACTAGTAATATTATTATTCATAAATATTTTGAAAAAGTATGTAGGTATTATCTTTTAAATGATTTATACAAGATAAACTTAATTTAAAAAAATCTAAGTCGAGAAGCAAATAGTTACTACACCCTGATTTTGGTATAAAGAATAATAAATAAAACTCGAACATATTTCTTTGCGGCCAACATTGATAACATTTTATTATATTATTTGTATTTTTCTACAGTTATTGATAACACCTATAAAAAGTGACACCTGCAAATAACAAGACTTGATGTATGAATATATCAGAATTGTTTTAATAACTTTAGTAATAAACTTCTATTGTTCTTCCTACCAAAATCGCACTTATATATACGTATCAACCAACAGCATTGGGGCATTGTTTTAAAGATACATGCTAGCTCACTTCTAAACGTTTGTTTGGTAAAGAAGATAATAAGGAAAAGGTATTAATATTTTAAGTGATAGCTTTAAAAGCTGAAACACGCCTAACTTGTTGACAGAAACTAACATTTTTTCAAACAAACATGTTCATAATTAATTATTTAGCAGTGTCGGTGACTCGAAGTGAATGTCTTCGATCTTGTTTGTTTCCAAGGGGAGTCCCCTCGTAGACCTAAGGTAATTGCTTCATAGCAAACATCGCCGTAAAATGTAATACGTTTCTCTATCAAAACAAATCTCTCACAGTCAAGTTCAACAGTTTTTCCAATTTTCAGAGGTTTGTTTTTGGGTTGTTTAGGCTTTTGTTTTGCCACGTGGCTTAGTGCTCTTGTAAGTTGAAAGAGGAAGTTAAAAGGCATCAAAAAGGTAGACCAATGGACCGAAAATATTAGTTTGGTTTTCTTTCCTCTCTTTGTGGCCGTATTAATTGCAACGCAATTAACTCTGCGAGTCTTTTATTTTTTCATGGGCGAATGGCGTATTATTGGCTCTTTTGAGCGTTTCGTCTTTTTAGTTGTTTCTTTGTGCAACATATCAAAGAGGAAAGTATTTGAACCACCAAAGGTTTCCTTTCATATTTTGTAACTGTCAGAAAATGGCAAATAAATACGGTATTTTCGTAACAATACGCGGAACACTTTTAGAAAAAAACATGAAATAAAGTTTATATTTAACAAGACAAGTATTTGATAGGCTAATTCCTAAAACCACTTTACTCTTTGGTTAATGTATTGTTTCCAATGATTTTTAGAAACAGATTTTTATAAGATGGTAACTATGATACAACTATAAACTGTAAAAAAAATGGAGCATAAATAACAAATATATTTAAGTAAAAATTTATTATAACAAATGCATTTAGGTAAAAAAGAATGTATTTTAAAATAGAGGCAAAAGTGTATAAGTGAAATCCTCTTTTAATATTTATAAATTAATAAAAGAGGCTTAATATTTATTAACAATTCGTTTAATTTAGTATCAACAAAAAGTCCTTCACGTTATTGGTTGTAATGAGTAACTTAAAAATTTTACAAATACATTATTTCAGGTGTTTAAATATTGGTTATTATTCGATTTTATTTTCATATATAATACTATAGACCTGCTTAATATAATACATGGGTGACCTGGCGGTCTAGGGGTAAGGTGTCAGACTTCTATGCTGGCGGCCGGGGTTCGATCCTCGGTCCCGGCAAAGATTTATCTGATTACCAAACCCTTCCTTCACCTCTGACAAGACATCTTGTTAATGTCAGGAATGCCAGGCCTCCACCGTGGTTCGGATTCCACGTTAAACTGTAGGTCCTTCATTTCATCTCACAATCACCCTACCATTACACATTAGTGTAAGTGCGTATAACCCGAACGCGTAGTAAGACGCGGNTATATATATATATTAACTGCTATTAATAACCATTAATAAAATAGTGGCCAACATTCATCAGATTATCTAGGATATGGAATGATTTAAAATAATGCTGCATGGTTTGGGAAAATTACTCTACTTACTTTTTTCTACCACATAATGGAATAAAAGGTTTGTTTTAAGGGGAGTTGGGGCTGGGATTTTACGTCGTCACTAGCTTGGTTGTTGTTGTCTGTGGTATTGAAACTGACATAGTCAGATGGCGCTCCAGGTGGTTGAATGGAGAAATAAGGCTGATGAGGAATGAAAATGACTGTCGAGAGAGCATACGGATCTGACGAAACACAAGGCGACAGTTATCTAAACAAAAGAAAGAATCACAAAGAAAAATAGAAGCTAGTTTCAATAGAATGAAATATTGCAACGGAAAAATACGGCAAGACCACAAAGGAAATCTGAAATGGAGCGTAAAAAACCAAGCAAACGCGGAAGTTATTATTCGCTCTAGATAAGTAAAAATGCTTCTTATTTTAATAAAGCTATATTAGTAATCAAACGACTTAAAATATATATTTATTTATATATATATATTTAACTATGTAGATTTCAGATTACACCAAATCAAATTCATTGGCAATGACATAATATGCTTCATTCCAAAGAAGAAATGTATAAAAATAAATGGTACGGAAATCCACACGGACTTTCTCGCTCTATTGTTTAAAAATGAAAATATTTACCCAAAACTCGTAATATATGTGAAACAAAATAATATACACTAGCAAATCCAAGCATAAACTGCAATATACTTATGTATAACTTTTCTTTTTAATCCCGGTTTTAAATTTTATAATTTTATTTTTAAAGAGTTAATGTCCTCATTTGTATGTTTGTACCGATAAAAAAAGATAAATATTGGGTTCACAAGTGTCAAGTGTCGTATTAAAATTTCAACTTCCGTTTTAAAATTTTCGACATGTTATTAGGTGCTGAAAATCTTCATGCCATCACATTGCTATTACATTCCTAATTTAAAAATGTTGACCAATGAAAAATGTAAATATTCCTATTGAGTCTAAAATGGAGATAAGTTATTGCTGTACAAACATTTCTTCTAAGAGGTTTAAGGAAAAACAACACAAACAATTTGAGAGACTTACTTATATTTAATTACTTAAGACATTGGAGAATTATTGCGTTAAAACTTAAGTAGTATCTCTTTCCAACTAAAGCTCACAAAATTGTATTAATATATTTGCCAATATCTCAGAAATGGTTGGTTTTATAAAAATATATTTCTTGTAAAAGTTTTTTTATTTTTAGTAGTACTATATTTTTTTGATGAAAAGTTATTTAGTATCTCAAATGGTTACATAGATACTGAAGTTTATGCCTCTTTAAAGTAGCCTAAAAGTCATTTTCATAGGAAATTTAAAATATCCAGTCTCTTTATAATCTTAATCAACGCCCAGATACGAATTTTAATCAAAATCGTTAGAGCCGATATTGAGAGAATCAATTTTTTCTCTTTTAACTCTTTATTAAACTACTCTTAATTTTAAGTTTAAACAGACACACAGACAGACGGCATTGCAAAGACCACTTTTTAGGGTTCGGGGGTCATGAGACGTTGCCATCCATCAAAATTTCAGGTTAGATTTTTTTTACGGTCCCAATTCTTTACCTATTGTGTTCGTTTCATATATATATGTGTGTGTATTTACGTATATATATATGTATTTACGTATAGCTTGAAAGTTATTGGTCTTATAACAATATTCTTCTCATAAAATATTTGTATTATAAGTAGACTATCATATTTGTAATGATAAGTAATTTCATCTCTCAAATAGTTTAGGAGATATTGTAAAAAAAAAAGATAACTTACCCATTAAACCGGAGCCCTTAAAGTCATTTTGCCGAAATATTGAGATTAGCAATTTTGTTTAGAATATTTATAAATGATTAGAAATTAAATTTAAACAAAATGTTTAGAGCCGATTTTGAGAAAATCCACTTTTTCTCTTTTGCCCTTCCCTAAACTACCCTTAAATTTAGGGTTAGATGTCGTATTCCACGGGGAAACCCTATTAAAACCCTAGATACCAAGTTTTAGCCTGATCAGTAGTTTAGGCTCCAGTCGGAGGTACAAACAAACAGACAAACAAACTGAAAGATGGAAATTCAAAAACTTTTGTTTTATTCAGGGGTAATTAAACGTCGACATTCATTAAAATCTCGAGTTCAATTTTTTTTGACGATCACAGTACTTTCTCTACCTGTAAGATAGCGAAAAATTAAAATTTACTTTTATTATAATGTATTTGGTTTTTACAAAACTAATTGGTAAATTTTCACTCTTTTGATATCATACAAATTATTGTTTTTAGTTTTGTATCATGTCACTCAAGTAAAATGATATCTAACCGTAATCTGCACATAATACTAAACTGAAATAAAGGAATCCAAAGAAGATAGTTAAAACTGATATATGCTGCAATAATATCATCTGTGTTCTACTTACTTTAAGTGGATGTTCCCGGATATAAACACCATGCTTCGACAAACTATTCTGCAAGTATGGTGGAAGTGAGGGCGTGGCAGTTTTAAAAGACGTCTGAACCCTTGAACACTCGATAATGACGAAGGACCTGACTGTCGTTGGTTCGATGCCTTGAGTTAGAGCCCTGCTGCCCTAGCGGACTTCCTTGGAAGCTCTTTCTCCACTTTTCCCACCTCCCGCCTTCCTTCCTTTTACCTCATTACATGCCCATATTTGGTCCTGTTTGGAGTCAGTAAAAAAGAGTATATAACGGGTGACCCCTAGGTTAATTGGACTGCAGTTCATCATCTTATATCCTTGAAGGAGGAACCTCTGCTCCAGCACCTGAAAGAAGAAACTGGTGGTCTTGATGTTTGGGTCGTGGGTCTCACCGCCTTGACTCCGAGGGAATCCCGCCTGATGTAACAAGTATTCGACAAATATCCAAGTCCTTCAGACTTGTAGTAGTCAAGGAGACTAATTTTGTTTCTGTTAGTTGAAGCGGCTATAATGTATTCTAAGTCCTATGAGTGACTTAGTTTTGTTTCTGTGTCCTTCTGACTTAGCTTAGTTAGAAAAGGCGGCTAAAATATTTTCTAAGTCCTTCAAACTAGTTGCCATAGTCAAAGAGACTAATTGGGTTTCTGTTAGTCGAAGCAGCTAAAATGTTTTCCAAGTTCTAAGAGTGACTAAGTTTTGTTTCTGTGTCCTTCTGACTTAGCTTAGTTAGTCGAAGCAGCTATAATGTTTTCTAAGACCTTCAGACTTGTTATTTTAGTCAGAATGACTAAATTTGGTTTTGTGTCAATCTGACTTAATTTCTTTAGACAGATAGTCTGACTATATATTTTTCTCTATGTCCATATAACATAGTTTAAATACAGGGGCTTTGAGCTCTATATGTAATAAGGACCTTGCTTTAAGGTGCCTCTTCTCCATAAATTCATTATTCCGTTTTAAATCCTTATGATGTCATAATATCCCATGACGTCGTGGATGTCAAGCTCACTTGTTCATATTTTTGTATGGCTACAAGCAGGTTGTCTAACGCCTTTATTTGAGGACCTAGTTAGGTCAGTATCTCACAGAATTCTTGTTGGCACCCCTTTTTCTGTGTTACTATTTTGGGTGCGCAAAGTGTGGAACACGGCTAGTTTTGTATAGTGGCCCGCACGGATAGTATTTTCATTAGCTCCTTGTTGGCACCTCATTAGTCCAAGTATTTAAAGTTAGTGTGTACTAGATTTGATGTATACCCCAGGAGTGGGTAGTGATATAAATGTACTATTGAGTGCTCTGGCAGTACCCACTGGGAAAGGACCGGCCATAGTACAATTTTGTGTTGACACCTGATTGTTAGCCATCTGCTAATGTAATTGACAGACCATCCTCTTAACATTTATTATTTAGTGCGTCTATAGGACCTTTCTTAATTTCAAATCAAGCTAGCTAGCTTGGCTGACATTTAGCTTAGTAACTCTAAAACTATAGCATTTGCAACCTTATTTTTATTAGTAATTAATTCACCATGTTTTCTGTTTAGACCCTTCTGGTGGTAGTCTGGCGCTAGCCCGGCTGTTTTAGAATCCAATACTCTCTACCAACTTAACTTCCATTTGACTGTTCCGTGTCGTCTTGGACACGTATTCTCCCGTGCTAAGAGAAGGTCCTATATTTTTGGAGTTGTTAAATCCTATCATATGTGTCAGTTTAAAACTTACTGTTTTTCTTTATACTTCTAAAAGTTACATGTTTTCCCTAACAATTTTAACGGACATTTATAACTAGATATTATTCTCAGGTCCTGCAATCAATTGTAACCCTATATAATCTTTTTATGTTTTTTTTATTAAAAAATCTATTATTGTTACCTATTTATTTCTCTTACTCTTATGAAATATTTCCCAGTCTCTACCTTGTTATACATTTATTTTGTAATAGTTATCGTTACCTCCTTTACATATTAGAGTGAAGGGGAATTGACGATACAGTTTGGAAAATAAGGGTATCAAAGTATTTTTTTTAAATAAGTTACAATAAAATGTAACTATTGTGTGTGTATATGCATATTTATTTAAATACATAAATATGTATATATATTTGTGTGTTCATATTGAAGGATATTATTTTAAGGGGAAGCCTAAATTCTTTTGGCACCTCTTCTAATAATTTATCAAACTATAATAGCAAAAATTTGAAGGAACAAATTAAATCAATTTTGAAAAAAATAAAGTTCAAGGAGTTACATTTTCTTTGTCATCCTCTCCTTCTTAATCCTCATTATGTGCCCATCTCATCTCAATTTTGTATGTTAACCCTATTAAACATAGGCCTACATGAATACTATAAGTGTTGGATTTATTAAAAACAAATATCCACTTTTATATTTTTTATACTAGGGCATGTTTAAGACAAGGTCAATAATATAATTGTCTTAGTCATTGTCTTGCCCTTAAATCAAAAACTATATCAATAACTTTCCCACGTGGTCATGAGGTGCTGAATGCCTCCCTTGAGGACACTCTTGTGTAAAAAATAAACCAGTTTTAAGAAATTTTTGTGGAATTATAACACTTAATAAATCAGTGTGTGTGGAGTTTAATTTTTGTACCTTATACAGAAATTTGAAAAAAGTCTGGACAAACAAAATCACACACACCACCACCCATGATTTTTGCTGTACAGATATTTAATGTCAATTCCATCAGTCAAACCAGCAATAAAGCTCATATACAAGGGTTTCTATAATTAAGTCATGATCCATAAAGAGTAGTCCTTTAAATATTTTCATTTCAGCAAGGACAGCAATAATCAACATAGCAGATGTAAAATAAGCTCTTATATCAACATCAATTTCGATTGGATTTTGTGGTGTTCTCATACAACAAGACCTAAAACTCCGATATTACAATATTATAATAATATAAAAACTTAAATATTCTTCGTATATAAATCTAGAAATAAATTTTCTCTATCTATTTTTTGATATTGACAGATTTCCAAAAATCAGTAATTAGTAAACTATTCTAAATAGAGTATATTTTAATTAAAAAAAGAACACATGATTTATTGTTTACTATTTGAAACATTCCCTAAAGTAATTTTGAACAAAAACGGTTTAGTCATTTTAGGAAAAAATCAAATTTGCAAAAATCAGTTATTAGTAAACTATTCTTACATTTTAAAATATTTAATCCCCTTAAATACCATACCATACCATCTAAATATCAGGTTTGAACAATATCAATTAAGCCATTTTGCCTGTAACCCCAAACACATAATGAATTGTAATACTCACTTTGGAGGCACTTAAATTTACAAGATTCGTCATAGTTTAGGATGTCGAAATTGTTCACGAAAACCATACTTTATCGAGACGAGAAATATCATATTAAAACAGATACCCGTGGCAATGTGGCTAAATAGGCTGTTTACAATATATAATTGGCCCATCTAACCTTGGTTCAATCCCAGGCGATGTCTTAAATAGTTGTGTTTTCAGGTTGTGCTAGTATAAAAATGATCAAATTTTTAACTTTGGTACTGAGAGCTATATGGCGAGTCCTTTTGATAGAAAACATATTTTTTCCCCAAGTTTCAGGTTACATCATTAAATAAATAAGCATATTTAACAAGTAAACAATACATTTAAAATATACTTCATTTTATGTCCGCACATCAAAGCAGTAAAAAGAAGTTATACACGTTCCGTGATTAAATTATTGTACATAAAAACAATGCTAGGCTCGAATTAGGAAAGAGTATGCTTTTGTTTTATTTTATTTCCTCCCTCCCCTGCTCTTCGTGGGTTGGCTTGTTGTTATCCTGCTATATCGCATTATGACGAGCCAGGGGGAAAGAGTTTAGCTTGTTTTTTTTTTCTTTGTTTCTCTTTTCCATTATTCATTCTATGGCAGAATCCCCTTGATATTTTGCAGAGGCCCTGACCCGGTTAGTTCGAACGGACGTTGAGCTTTATATCTCTGTGTCTGAAGTCAGATATTGGCTGATTTTCTCGCGTGAATCTTGCGGCCGACAAATGTCTTTCTCCGGCGTGCAGTTCAGTGCATCTACAGTAGCCCCATGGCTTCTTTGGTGCTGACTGACAGCTCACAGCTAACTTCTGACAGTCAACATTTATATATATACCCAAATTTTGACTGTCAGAAGTGACATCTGCCAAACACGTGATTTTGCAGATCAAATGGATCGGAGTAGGGCAGCACCAAAAAAGCCATGGGGCTACTGTATCTGTTTTCACTGGTTCCCTTGTGAACTTATTATAAACTAGA
>CABEEJ010001509.1:98943-120798 GCA_901482245.1 Timema douglasi
CCCCCCCCCGCGCATTATTATTTTCAACACACATATTGAAGAATCATCATAAACTCTACCATAAAATATGAGTGACTATCGACATTTAATGAGTAATAAATTAAATATTCAAAATAAAATATAGCCTATGTTACTCGCTGATAATGTAGCTTTATATTGTTGAAAGAATTTTTTTTAAATGGTCCAGTAGTTTTTGAGTTTATCCATTACAAAAAAAAACTTTCCTCTTTATAATATCAGTGTAGATAACTATCTGATTGTAAATACCATCCACATACAAAAGTGACACCTTTCCCCTACTGTCCTATCAGCCGTTTCATCTATCCTAATATAACTATAATATTGGAATGAGCGTGAGAAAGTTATAACTTAGAGAAACAGTACACCCAACCAGGATTTAAACCCTGATCCTCAACGTTATCGACAAAACAGTCTAGATTATCCTAGCATCTAGTTCACGTGTTCACACTACGTGAGTAGATTGGATAAATTTCATGATAAAGAGTATTATTTTAAAGCAAGTGAACTAACAATTGCTCGAAGAAAGGATGGAAAACTCCTAATGTTAAAATAAAACTCCGGTGTACAACGTCGGAATTTATTTTCCGCCATCCACTTCAATCGTAACTATATATCTAATTCCTTTATTTGTTTTATCAGTAATTAGCAGTTTGACCCGTTATTCACAGAGTAGAGTATCACTATACCAAATTAGAACGTTCAACATCCGACTGTCCACTTTTTTTTATTATAGTTCCTCATGGAATCACAAACCAATCGTGGTAATTAATAATAACATAAAGAAAATTAAATATTTGAGATAAAATATTAATCTCTCCACAAACTGAGAGCACAAACAAACGCAATCTATTAACAACGCAATATTTACCCAATCATAATGAAATAGTATAAACGAAATAATATACATTATTACTGAAATATGTTAGAAAAAAAGGGGATCCCAGTCTTCCAAAGAGCATAAATAAATAATATACTTCGATACAGAAACCTATTGGAAAATCAACATTATGGTTTTCAAACGAGCATCACACCTCACTTAGCTATGTCACAAGAATTTAGTTATTTTAATTGTTATGTCACTGCTAGATAGGCGCTAATTTAACTTTAGATTGTATTTGTAATTGTAATGCTAGTGGATCCCTTTTAAGATAATCTTTCGTTTTTGTATTAATTAATATTTGGATTATTTTGCCTAAGACAATATTAAAATTTTCAACCATTTCGAGAATTTTTTTTATATTAAAAATGTCCTTCCCTGTATATTTAAATTCCAAATTTTCCATATGATATGGTTACTGTGGAGAGGTCCTTTTACAAAATTGGCCAATTTATTTATTTTTTCTATGCGAAAAAGAAGATTTTATAATAATTTTAGAAATATTTTAAGCTACCCCACCCTTTTTCACTTTCTACATTTCCAACTAGAAATTTTAAAACCTATTTATTTAAATTACAAGGTTTAGTTTTGTGCTTGCTAAATTGTCATTTTAAACCACACCTAAAAGTAGTGTTTTATTTTAGCTGTATTAACAACACCACTATTTAAACAACGCCTACCTAGAAATTTTAATAAAAAAATGCTTATCTAGAGATTTCCTTCTACCTGCCTACCCAATTTTAATTTTCTACCACACCTAAAAATATATTCTGTTAATACGCCCCCTTTCCCCTGTTTAGCAAGGCTCCAATTAAAAATTTAACATTTTCAGCCCTTAATATTTATTTGGCCTTATCTTTTTACTCGCTTGGAGAATTTCAGTGGGAAGAAGTAGTTTTCTATTAAATTTTGAAATTTTGAGTCCTCCATCCAATTTTCTCCAATTGACTTTTAGAAATCTCTAATTTTATGATTTAATTGTTTAGCTGCAGCTGTCTCTCTAACTGTCTTCCTAAGTTTAATCTTCTACCTCATCTAGTTTTTGTTTATATTCATACGCCCTTCATTTTTCAGATCCCCAGTTTGAAATCTTCAAGTTTTAAATTTGTTTGGTTGAATGGGAAAATTTTACTACGGTCCTGGAAAGAAAATTTTCAAATCTACAAGCCCTGGGGTTTGGTAAATATAGTGATGAGTGAGTCAGTGAGTCCTTCACCATTCTGCCCCTTTCCACCCTATAAGGGGATGCAATTTGAAAACCCCTTTAAAATGTTTCCCCCAATTCTAAACAGGAACCTTCATTTTAAATTCCAAAGCTTCATGTCCACTCATTCAAAAGATACACAAGTGAATTTTCACCTCTCAGAAGTCAACTTTCGCAAATTCCTGCGTTAACTCTTCCCAAGGGCCTAGAATGAACCTTCACGCAATATTTCAAGTTTACAGATGTAGGGGTTGGGGATATGAGTGAGTCAGTCATTGAGTGGGTTTTACCTTTTAGATAAATAACTAAAGCTATTTCAAATTTACCTTTCTTGCCATTTATTTCTGGATCAATTTAGATTCTTCTAACGAACCCAAATTTAGATACATCCTACTTTTAACTAATAAGGCTAACGGGGGCAGATATTTTTTATAAACACATTTTTTTGACACCTTGATGTGTACATTCCAATTCTCCCTGGACCCACGAAAATCTTTCAAGTTATCTTTCATTAAAGTGGTAAAAAATAAACTTTTGAAAATTTAGGTTTAGGATTATAATAAAATAAAATTAAGTTCTTGGAAGAAAAGTCGAACTAGGGTAACAGTATTGAATCTTTGTTTCCAGGCCCTGCAAAATAATTAATGTATTTGTATTATTACAGTAATTTAATCCGGATTTTAAAGGTCTCTCCTTTCCTTCAGCAAGGCACACAATTTTATACATACATTTTCATTACTATCTAGTTCATATTTTTTTTTTTTCATAACTAAGAAAAATAAAACTTAAAGTAAAGTATTAATTTAATAATGTTTAAAAAGTTAAATACCTATCATAATATTGTATTGAAAAAGAAAAATTTGATGAAGGATCAGGTTGTATTGTGGATGATCGTATGGAACTGTCATTTGTTAAATATTGATAAGGTGAGGGGTTTGGGGGTTAAGGACGATGGTTGTGTTTTGCATCAATGTCCATAATTTCTCTAAGGATAGAGTTTTTATGTCGACTGCTCTATGCAGCACCTAGTGAGTACAGAGTTTAAATAGATGGGTGCAGATTGTTAGGAAATCTATTATGTCACACATTCGGGGTATATGACTTGGTAACTTTATTCGATATGCAAAACAAATAGCGTATCATTCCAAAACCTGTTGCATGGAACTAAAGTGATTTAAGGATGGTTTCTATGAAATATGGCCATACACCAATACTGGAGCTTAACTATAGATCAAAATACATTAGTTTATAATGTTCCCACCCAATTAGTTATAAAAATCCATTTAAAAAAACTCCATGTCATGAACACACAAGCGAGCAGCCGCCATTTTTAGTGATGATAGTGCCACTCCATACGGAGAGAGGGTCTCATTTGATCAGCAAAATGAACCCTCTTTCGTTTGTTTTTTTAGTCAAATCTACTTCTTATTTATTCAACTAGCTCCTCATTTGTCCTCAAGAGGCTGAGTTTGACCCCATCCCAAGCCTACTTCTTCACAGCAAAATTCAGGAAGCGCTGAGGATTGAACTCGGGACTTTTGGATCTGTAGGCAGAAACTATGACCACTAGATAACAGAGGTGGTCTTTGTGACAAAACGTATATTTATTATTTAGCCCCGCATCTTACTATCAGTTCGGATTATACGCTTAAATACTAATTACACTAATGGATTAGGAATTGGGACGGTTGAATTAGAGGAAGTGAATCCGCATTTGCGTGGAGGGATAGTGGAAAACCATTTAGGAAAAACACCTAGTTCACCCGACCGATATTCTAACCTCAATCTCCCCATCCTCAGCAGTCGACCAAACGCATCGATCTCAACGTGTGAGTGAGGCAAAATTTTCGATTCTGAATCTTTTGTTTTGAAGAGAAGTAAAAAAAAAGAAGTTAAAAAAAAAATAACGAAGGGTCAAGAAAATTGGTTCACGTCACCACCCTGAAGCTTATCCATCCATCCAGCTGGGGGTGTTGCCATTGTCTCACGTCTCGCGGGAGACATCTAACGGGGACGGAATTAACAACCTGGGCCCACCACTAACTGGGGAACGTGCCCGGAGTTGAAAAGTTCTTGTTGTTCCACCAACCTCCCCCCTCCCCCCACTCCAGTATCACCCTAAGGGGTGCGTGTCATCTTACCTCGAGTCAACCTCTAACCTGTTTACCGGGTCTTCCTTACCTTGTCACATACTGCACGAGCCAGGCATTCTAATAGCTCTCCTCTGTGATACACTGCAATAAATGAGAGGAAGTCTACGTTACCAAATAATGACATAATAGATGTTTATAGGAAAAAAAAGATATATACCTTCATATTACGTTAGATAGCCTACTAACTCACACCGCTTGTCACATGGACTAAATACGATACTCATAAAGTCTGGATTTTTTTTATTACCGTGAAGTCAGGGGTCAAATTCAAGCTGGATGTAGTGAGGGAAGTTTTTCCTATATGGTTTTTCAAACTTTTTTTTTTTAATCTTTGAAAAATAATTATGTTAACGTGCACTTTCTGAACCGACTGATTATATCAGCACTAGAGAGTTTCTATGAGTGAGAGCGAAACGACCTACCAATTTTGCCGATAAAGGTATTTTCACATACCTTCTAGGGTTCTTTTATATACTACAATCGACAAAGGACAGACGGCTTTACTTCCTCTCCAAAGGAAGTTGTGTTACGGATTTTCATCTCTCAAGAGATATCCATCGATCCCAATCGGGTTTGAACCCAAGATCATCGGGTCCAAAGGTGCTCACTTTTTCCTCAAAACAACCGAGGTCGTCTCCAACATTTCTCTTCAAGCAAATGTGAGTAAATATAATCTAAGTTATAGCTTCCACATCCCTGGTCAATTGGTGTAATTTAAAGACATGAATAAAAAAAAGATGACATATCTAAACGAGCGTTAGGACTATCTGAATTGTTAGAACTTCTGACTCGGACTCGAGGTACAAAGCTAGGATCCATAAAACCTACATGGTTTTATTTTTTTCTCTTTTATACATTTTGTATCCTATGGCAATTTGATACAATTGTGGTTGATTTAATACCAGCCCTAAATTTTTATTTTCCCTTAGGCTAGCTATATTTAGTCGACTTACTCAGGACGAGTTTAGTATGATTTCATTGGGAATAAGAGTAGAAGTTAGTTAATAAAGTTTCTAAAATAATTTTAATATATTCATACATAAAGTCATGTGATCTGGAGCCGTCAATTTTTACATATATATATTATTATTATTATCAATACCTATAAAAGAGTACTAACAAAATAGTAAAACTTATGCTATCATTATTGGCCGCAAACAAATATGTTTGAATTCTCTCCGCTGTTCTCCCAACAAATATCTGGGTTTACTAGAACGTCACCTCTGACAAGACGTGTATTAATCACAAATTGGGAGTGTGAGGAAAGCCAGGCCTCCACCGCGGTTCGGATCCCACGTTAAACTATAGGTCCTCCAGTTCATCTCATTATCACCCTACCATTACATATTAGCGTGAGTGCGTATAACCAGAACGGGTGGTAAGACGCGGTGCTAATAATAATAATAAAATATGTCAAGATGGGTACGGAATATAAATAATTAGTAATAAATATTAAGATAATACAATATCATAATTAGTACTTTAAAATATTTAAAAAATTAAAACGGTAATTTAAATGAAGCAAGTGTATTTTGGAATACTCTGAAAACAAAAACCACACAATATTAATAACTGCATTAGAATATTGTGTATGCATACAACCTAATAAACTGGATGTGTAGAGTAGACCCATGGCTTCTTTTGTGCTGACAGACATCTCACAGCTAACTTCTGACAGTCATCATATAGGTATATACCTAAATTCTGACCGTCAGAAGTTACAGCTGCTCTACACATGTTTTTGCAGATCATATGGTTCGGCGTAGGGATAAACAATTTGGTCTGGTTACTTTTCAAAGCTTTTAGCTGTCAGCTGTGAGTTGTCAGTCAGCACCAAAGAAGCCATGGGGCTACTATATACATTATTAGCGTATAGACCAAACATAAAAAACCAATAGTGAAATATTTTCCTACGTGAATACCGGTGATGGTAAGGGTAATACAAGAATTAGAATTTGATAAAAAGATTTTAATATAAAAAATTTATTCTGGGCTTACTAAGTCACATATAGATAAATTTTAAAGTATTTTAATACAATTCAACAATAGTCCATTGCCTTTTCACCATCAAATATTTAAATTAACTTATTTTAAGCTAAATGAAATTATTTAATTATCATAATACCGTTAGTATATAAATTTTACCCACACCGGTAATCACGAGGGCAAAGGTGTGTCTCATCTAGATAGGGATGGAGATGTCGAGGTTCAAATCCCAAAGGTGTACTGATTGTGTTTTATTAACGATTGATCTATCTCCTCTCTGTTCATGCAAATATGGGCACATTTTCTGTCAATTATATCCTACTAAATTAATACAAATATGTAGATATAATGGATGGATAGTAATATATACAAAACTTATAGATATTTATATAAAATGTTTTTATTATCAATTTTGTAGTAGAAGTAGCCAGGTTGGATGGTGACAAGGAGGTCCGTGTTCGAATCACAGTTGGATGTATTTATGTTAAATTTTAATTAGTGGTTTCTCACCCTCTCTTCACGCAGATGCTGGTAGTTTCCCTATAAATACAACCTTCACCATCCCTACAACCTTAGATTAATCAATTTCCAAAATACGTGTATAGCCTAAACGGCTAATTAAACACTGTAAAAAACCAAAAAATAAAGTAGCGTTTATACTAGTATAAGTAATACTATTAGTAATAATAGTTGTAGTATTATTATTCAAAGTAGAACTGTTTCCTCTATACGAGTTGGCTTTGTCGTGCTATTCAATGTCATCTGAAGCAGATTGTACAGTACTTCCCCCATAGTATTCCGTCAATAATTAAGTGTTTACATTTTTAATAAAGTGTTTAAACTTTAATGAAGTAGCTTAAATTTAATAACTGTGTTTTGTGCGTTAACTTCCCGTTTGGTTTCCGGGTAAATCCCATTTGAGGTGAAAATTTAAACAACCGTGAACTACTGGTTCCACCTGGCGGTAGCAACACAGAGTAACGTGGGTGGGAGGGGGAATGAATGAAAGGGGGATAAGGGGAGTTGGTTCAAATAAAGTTGGGCCACGCACGTGCTTAGACATATATGCATATATGTACCCTGATTTTGGTTGGATGAACACAAAAAAAATTCAAACATATTTCTTTGTGATCAACATTAATAACATTTCACTTTGTTATTTATGTTATTCTATAGGTATTGATATTATCTATTAAAAGTGACGGCCGCAGATAACATGCATAACTGGATATATAAAGATATTAAAATTTTTTGGTAACTTTAGCAAGTAACTTCTACAGTCATTCCTACCAAGATCAGACTATACATACACAACACATAAATAGCACGTATGTTTTATTGTAATAAAGTAGAGTGCTTTTGGTCCAACTGGTTTATTAACTATCATTTGAAATGTATTCAAATCTCGGAAAAAGTAGGAATATAAATTATGTATTTGAAAAATTAACAGTAACGGCAGATATTGGTGGTGTAGGGTTAAAGTGTCGGACCTATGTGCTGGGGGTCCGGGGTTCAATCCTTGGTCCTGGCACAGATTTATCTGATTACCAAACCCTTAATTCACCTCTGATAAGACATCTTGTGAATGTGAGGAATGCCAGGCCTCCACCGTGGTTCGGATTCCACGTTAAACTGTAGGTCCTTCATTTCATCTCACAATCACTCTACCATTACAGATTAGCGTAAGTGCGTATAACCCGAACGGGTAGTAAGACGTGGTGATAGTAATAATAATAATATTGATTGCATACTTTATTTAATAAAACCTGCTTCAGTGGCCGTATGGTCTAAGGCATCATTCTCGTGTTAGATTATACAGCCGATGACAGGGAGATTGGCGTTCAAATGCCGGTTGGGCATACTGAGGATGGTTTTCCTAAGTGGTTTCTCACTATCCCACCACGCAAATGCAGGTACACTTCCTTTTAATTCAAACTTACTTATGCCTAAATCGGTAATTAGTACATATGCAGTGCTAAAAAAAAATAAGGAAAAATTTGACTTATTATTTATATTACCTAGTGTTTTTTGTACACTTAGCTATACTACCCACCCTGATTAATTTAAACTTTAAACTGATGGCTTAAAGACTAAAAATGTAGGATTTGAGGAAATACAACGTAATCTACGCGGAGATAGGTTGGGAAACATTTTATGGAAAAAAAACTACATATTTTAACACCCGGTCGAGATTAAAGTTTCCCGTCTCTGATAAACCCAACCTAATAAAACTTAAGTACCTATCTGTCAAGGTGACCAACAGTGTGGGTCTAGCACGCTTTCAGTTGATATTTAATTCGAACCAAAATACAAATAAAAAAAGGTAGAATTATCGTTTATATTAGATGACAAATAAATCTTTGTGTAAGCTAATGTACAGATATGTACACATGTTTTGTTAGCACCTCGTTTTACTACCCGTTCGGGTTATACGCTCATGAAATAATTACGCTAATGGTCTTAGGAATGTGGAAGGCTATATATATAGGAAGTGTACCCGCATTTGCTTGGAGGCATAGTGTAAAATCATTTTGGAAAAGCCACCCTCATTACACCCGGCCGGATTGAACCCCAATCTCCCTGTCATTGGCAGTCTAGTCTACGGTGAGTGTAGCACCTTAGACCACGCGACCACCAAATCGGGCTATTACAATATCAATCTAAACAATTTTACTGATAAAAACATTATAATACTTAGCACCACGTCTTACTTCCCATTAGGTACTAATTACGCAAATGGGTTAGAAATTGGGAAGGTTGAATATAGAGGAAGTGAACCCACATTTTCGTGGAGGGATAGTGGAAAACCATTTAGGAAAATCACCCTAGTTAACCCGAGTGAGATTCTAAACTCAATCTCTCGTTATCGGCAGTCTAGCTCAACACGAACAAGCGCGTTAACTAACTACGCCACCAAGGCGGGTATAAAATTATTAACATTATTATTTGTAAACATCGCATATATTTTTTTAATATATAATATTAGCGTGTTTTAGTGATCAATAAATAGTTTTATTAACGGATATAAGTGTTATTAGTTAAATATTGTTAAAATGTTTCATCTCCTGTTTAATAAGGCTTGACATATTTTAAAACACATGTTTTATATAAATATATTAATTACGAGTTTTATTGTAATGTTTAATATGATGGACGTAAAATCTATCTTAAGTGTATACGACTTTTGAACTACCCCCATAAGCAACATTATAAGAGTTCATAGCGAAAATAAACGTCCGCATTAAACTTGTTTTATCGTAACGCAAGACAGTAACGAATTACCCTTTGCTCGTCTATATTAATACGTCGCTAGCCGCATCTCACCGTGAATCTATTAAGGGGCGACCCGTAATATCGGGGTAGCCGAGGTGCATACCTGGTGGAAGGAAGTGGCTGTCTCATAGGATCTCAGTCAATCAACAACTGGTGAATTATTAATCCGAAAGAGCTCATCCATTCCTGACTACGAGCAGCCAAGACGAAGATTACCTTGAAGACTAGGAGACCCCGTCTATCGCGGGGCAACTGGAGTAGGAAAAGTTTAGGTGGTTATCTCTGGCAACGATATAACCGTGTTTCATAATATATATTTAGTTTCCTTATACATCTCGGAGAGAATGTATTGTGACCGTAAAAATAAAAAATTGAACTCAAGATTTTTATAAATGTCGACGTTTCATGACCCCAATGAAACAAAAAAATGTTGTTTTCTCAAGGCCATCTGTCAGTCCGTCTTTATGTACCTTGGGCTGGAGATGAAACTATTTTACTGATTGGGATAAGATTTGGTATCTGGGATTTTAATAAGGTCCCCCAAGGAGATTTTGGAATTAAATATTCAACCCTAAGTTTAAAGGTAATTTACTGGCGGGCAAAAAGAGATAAAATAGATTTTCTCGAAATTGGTTCTAACGCGTTTGATTACATTTTATATCTAAACACTGTTAATCATTATAAATAAGATGGCAGTTCTCATTTTCTTATGAAAATGACTTTGAGGGTGTTGACACGAGTGAAATTTTCCAATTTTTATCATTTCTCCACAATTATTTGAGATACGTAATAACTTATCATTGTGAAATTGTAGTACTATTAAAAATAAATTTCTTTTATTTGAAACATATTTTTATAAAACCAATAAATGATGAGCTATAAGCAAACATATATACTTTTTAATTCATATATTTTAAAATTAATTTGATTCTTAAGCTCCTTGGTAGATAAAGGTGTTTCTCTTTTCTCATTTTTCCTGTAACAGTGCTCCTTGTTCCTAATTACATAAAGTATGTAAGTAATAATGTATATTATTTAATTTATAATCTTTGGTGTAGTGTTTCTACAACAGAAAAAAGGCCTATATACAATTAATCGTTAAATCGAGAAGAATTTCCTAGACGCAAAAAACCAAGTGGGTTTATAAAGTTCCTGATGGAGCTGTCCAGAAGTATGAGAACAAAAAAGGGATTAGAAACATACAAATGACCAAATATTATTGTTGTGATCTTCCTTATTAGATTAAATTTTTTGATCTACAAATATCCACTCTACGCTCTTTTACCGGTTAACTTTCATTTCCAAGACATATAGGTTATTATATTAACCAAATTATGTGTATTTTCGGAATTCTCAGAGTGGAAAATGTAGACTTTTCTAACTATGTTTACAAGTCCATGATCCACATATGTAAAAGGCCATATAAAATATGTTTGTGTTTATTTCACTCAACACCAAACTCATGTGATTTTAAAGGTTTTGTCAATATTTAACCCAAACGCAACATCTGATTGGTAATAACTTATCTCAGCTACTTAGGCCGCCTCCTACAGCTAATTTGCAGATAGATTTTGAAATTGCTGGGGAGTGAACCCAGGACCTCTGGGTATGTATCCAGGAACTATGTTCATTAAACCATAGAGGTAGACCCCTTAAAAACTAATATGTGAAATATGACCTTGAAAATATCAAACCCTAAGAGTTGAAATAAACTTAATTTTTTTTATATGTATATATTTGTCTATTTTTAAATGTAGTAAAAATTAGTCTGACTCCTTATTTCAGTCAGTAAGATGTCAGCATTGTAACCTAAGGCCCAGGTTTTGGTGGCCTAAAAATGTATCATTGGTGAAATGTGGGTTTCACCATTAATAGTGATCAAAGGCCCAGGTTTCGGTTGACTAAAAATGTATAATTGGTGAAATGTGGGTTTCACCATTCATCCTGATCTAAGGCCCAGGTTTCGTTGACCTAAAAAGTATCATTGGTGATATGTGGGTTTCACCATTCATACCGATCTAAGGCCAGATTTTGGTGGCCTAAAAATGTATCATTGGTAAAATGTGGTTTTCACCATTCATACTGATCAAAGACCGAGGTTTCGGTGGGCCTAAAAACGTATCATTGGTGAAATGTGGGTTTCACCATTCACACTGATCAAAGGCCCAGGTTTCGGTGGCCTAAAAATGTATAATTGGTGAAATGTGGTTTTCACCATTCATACTTATCAAAGACCCATGTTTCGGTGGCCTGAGAATGTATAATTGGTGAAATGTGGTTTTCACCATTAATAGTGATCAAAGGCCCATGTTTCGGTAGCCTGAGAATGTATAATTGGTGGAATGAGGTTTTCACCATTCATACTGATCAAAGGCCCAGGTTTCGGTGGGCCTAAAAATTTATTATTGGTGAAATGTGGGTTTCACCATTCATACTGATCTAAGGCCCAGGTTTCGGGGGCCTAAGAATGTATCACTGGTGAAATTTGGGTTTCACCATTCATAGTGATGAACTAATGGCACATGGAGGAGGGTTGTGTAATATCTAGATTTATGTTATTTTATGAGTGGTGTGCTTCTATGGTTAATCGGTTCAGAAAGTGCACATTATATACCCGAACAAAATAACTATCCATACTTAAATTTATTAAATTATTCTGAAAATCTCTGTTAAATAAATTGGATATCATTTTATTCTTTAAAAAATAGTTACATACTTAACAATATTATTTTTCCTTGTTTATTTACAGTTTGAATTAATTAATTAAATTAAACATGGTCTTAAATTTTCACCTATGACTCCTATTATGTCATCATTATTATAATAATAAGAATTATTATCTGCTGTTGGTATTTAAAAACTAATGTCTTAGAAAGTGCTTTTAAGTGTGCACTAAACGTCCTAAATGGGGTTTAAATAGGCTGTAAAATTGAAAAAAAACCTTTAACTATGCAATTATATACGAAATAAAAACAAATAACCTTCGTAGATGGAGATTGAAACATGTTTATATATTTCTTAGCATTAAAATTAAGTTAAGACTAAAATCATGACAATCTTAGTCTTAGTAGTAACTGTTCCATATTTGTACAGGAAACTACATTAAGGTTTAGCTAATTGAATCATATGTATAGAAGTGTATTGTATTAATTTTACAGGTTATAGTACATATTTCTTGCATTTTATCTTATCGCACACGGGCACATGGATTATGTCATTAAACTCGTATTATCTGGTTTGTAAGTAATGTTGATTTCAGGCTTTAAATTCTGGTTAGGTGTATCTAATGTATTCTCAAATTATTCCCTACTATCTTATTTTCTTTGAATTCTATCCAAGTATGTTGGTTAAATGCGAATGTCTCTAGGGGATTAGTGGATGGTGAGTAGTAATATTATAAAACACTGAATAATCCACACCTAGCCTTAGAAACATATAGCCATACAAATGTGTGAACTGTCTAGTCTACATTCTACATAGACTGACAAAGCTACCACAGCGCCAGGGGGTTCGACAGGTGTTCCGTCTCAAACCTAAATGTTGTGGATACGAGTTAAAATTTCAGGAGACATAAAAAAAAATCCACTATTTATATTTTCTCAAGTTGAATATAGGTACATTTTCTTCCAATCTCTCTTATAATCCTCACTCAATCGGATTCAAATAAGTAGCCTTAGTGGAACGTTAATAATTTTTATTTCATCAAATTTTAATAAGTTAATATATTAATAATATCATGAATTAAAATAACTGCTAACCATTACATAGCAAAGTTTAAAAAAAAAAAAACTAAATTAAACGCTAAATGTTAGTTAAATCAGTCGAACGAGTTAACATTTATTTTAACCGCAACTGAATTGAAAAGTGAGCATATATATTACTATTATTATTATTATTATAATTATTATTAGCACCGCGTCTTACTACCCCAAATATATTATTATTTTCACAGAACTAAGCTGTGGAGATGATAATGTAGAATTTAATATTTTTAATAATATTTTTTGAAATGTGAAATGACATCAAAATAGTGGCCCATGCAGAGGAAGTAAAATAGGATCGTTTGTTCTCAACTAATACGACAGGAGCGCTAAAAGTGGCCCCTTTTATATCACGTCATTCCCAAAGTAACACTAAAAGGAAACACAATTTGTCTAGCTTTAAAGTTATTATTCAACAATAAATGTAAAAATTACATGTAATATGTTATTTTAACCAAACTAAACAATATTTTATTTTTTAAAAAGTAACGACCCAAAGTAAATCTTTATAGTCATCTTTACAACAAACTTCCCTTGAACATTTCTTTTTCTCTTGCGCCCTTTTTTCTTTGTTTGATGGCTTGCTACAGTTTGATTACAAATTCAGATATGGAAATGGGAAAACAACCTCATACATTTATACACAGCTATGCACGCAACAGATTTAACTGCAAAAAAAAAGTGAGAGAACGAAAGAATAAGTAAATTATATTAATATTCAACAGAAAAGCTGTTCAAAGGGTATTCAAGAAGAAACGTATCTACACCTAAAATACATTTTTATAAACCCTTTAAGTTGGTACAGTTGTATTGTTTTTTTAACGTGTTCTCTTATAATAGTGTATTTTAAAAGTGCTGTATTAAAAATAAAATAGGATATTAATGCGAAAATTCTAAAGATTATTAAATATTTTATATATTTAAAACATTAGTTATGTTTTTAACAAAGTATAGTGTGTGGTTAGTTGTGTATAAAACTATCAGAAATGCCCAGCATTGCCTGTGGTAACCACGCAATGGATTGCTTGGGTACCCCTGGTAACTTTTTTATTTAGTTCAGACAGAAAAAAAAAATCAAATTCACATTTTAAAATGATGGCTTCAAGGTGCACATTTTCATCCACAGGGACTGTTAATTTTTAAATTTCAGTCTTTTTCGTCTGGTAGATATAAAGCAATACTCGTGAAAGATACAGCAAATCTTCATTTTATTAATACATTATAAAATATAATAGTCCTGATAAATTTGCGTAAATTATGGGGCCATTAATAATTTAAATATATTTTGCTAAGAGTTAAGGATTTTCATTATATCTAATCACACTATAGATAAGAACAATTTTGAATTTGTTAAGAGTTTTTCATTCTTAATGGGAATAAATTGAATACATTAGCCAGTTATTAATCTCGCATTCTATCTATTAATATGTTTATACCTTTCATATTTTAAACCAGTTTATATATCTTAACCAAAATAGGACACATACAGGAACTCACAAATACATCTTCATATCCTCTTTTTGATATTCCTTAGGATTGTAATTTCATGATCATGGGGGTGAAAGTAATAATGGGGCATGAAAATACTAAAAGAAATTATTGACTAAAAAAAATATATGTGCTGGACTATTTAAATTAATGGTTCAGTGCCCCGCAAAGATTTTCTCTCTACTTTACCTAAAAATGGAGACTAGCTTTTTATAAAAGTGAAATAAAATAAAATACATTCTTATTTTAAGCTTCATAGCTCGTACATTGAAAAGTACGAGTACTTGTGTTAGCTAAATCTAATTTCTACAAACACATTTCACTACGAATAAATTAACTGTCTGTACACTCAATTGAACTTTATTTTTCTGCATAAAGTCTTATTACACGTTTGAGTTGTACGCATATGTAACGGTTATGCTAATGTGTTAGGGATTAGGATGATCGAATTTAGAGAAAGTGTATTCAGATTTGTGTGAAGGGAGAATGGAAAATTATTTAGGAATAACCATCCTCACTACAATCGACAGGTATTTGAACCATGATTTCCCTATAATTGTAGACAAAGTCTATTGTGAGAGGGACGCCTTGGTTCAGTGATATTCAACCAGGGGCATGCGAATATATCTTAGGGGGTACGTTAAAGTTAAATATATTTATGTCTCTTATTATTGCCTCTATTTATTCTTGAATCCATTATCTATAGTAGTTAACAAAGCTATTAATCTAAATAATGTATTTTTTGTACTGTTAAGGTTGTTGATAATGTTTTTTACCCCTTGTTATCTTGTTCCTTTATCTTTAACAGAAATATTAATTCCCTCCCATCCCCTTCCTTTTAGCTATAGGGAATATTTTTATATTAAAAGATTTTCCCCCTCACTTGGCACTAATATTAATTAAGTGACGAGGGTTCATGGTTCTATATAGACTGTATGATGCATAAATTTAGTGAGAACATTTTATAGAGAACAGTATCCAAGTATCACACAATCTACAAGGCTACTAAATCTCTTTAAATTAGCTTAAATGCCAAGAATTATGATATGCAGTTATTAATTTGCTAAAGTATTAAAATCTATACACTAATACTAACAATATTGTAGAAAGTTTCCCAAAAATCTCGTTTCTTAATTTTTTAACATGTTCTTTCTATCTTTTTCTGCCTTTGTTTATTTTTTTATTGGTATCTTTCTCGCTGGCCAAGCTTACTGCCATTCAGGTTTTTTTTCTTAGGGCTAGTTTCTAAAGTGTCTGTTGAGAATATAATTTAAAGATATAGTACTTTAAAATTATATACGTATTTGTAATTTAAATAATGTATTGAACGTTAAGCTAAAATCAAGATGAATGGTGTAGCTCTTATAAGCTTATTAAAAATAACTCGTTATATTTATAAATAATGAAAACAACAACCATTTAAATAATTTGAAATCCATCCTCTAGACTTCTAAAGACAATCTTAAGCTCTATAGCCTAACTAAGCAACTCGTATTAGGTAATAAAATAAAATTGTTTCCACCGCAACCATTTGAATTAAGATTGAATATTCTTTCTAAAGGATTTTATTTTTAAAGATATTTTTTTAATATATGACCTAACCATTTAATTAATTAACTTCTGTTCGTGATAAAAAAAATAGTATCGTATACCTATATAGTTAAACTCCCTTAGCGTGTCTTGTTCCTAAGATAATAAGAAATATATATAAAATAGAGTTATAGAAAATTCGGCTGAAAGGTATTTTTGTAAGTTATTTTGAAAATTATGCCTTTAATAAATGATAATAATAATTATAATAAAAATAAATGTAAAAATACTCCTAAGCCAGGAATTAGCTTTAATAAACTTTAACTTCAACTTAGAAAAGTTCGTGTTAAGGAATTTATACTGTAGTTCATTTAACAAACCAGCCGGGTATGGTTATGGGGTAAACATGGAAGACACAGGTTCTCCTATCTCAATGAATGAGATAGGAAGATGTATTTTCCATGTTTACCATATAGCACGCGAGACTTTATATTGTCAGAGGGTTTGGTAAGAAATTGCCAGGGGAAAGGAGGGGAAGTCTGGTTGTTTAAGATACGGGCAGGGGTTAGGAGGGGACCGGCGCATACACAATATCCCCCTCTCGGTATGCAACCAAATGTTTCCACCCGCGCCCTTATTTGGTTTATTATTCTTACAAAGCCCTCCCTCCTTTCTACTTGCACCATTTCGTGGGAAAACAAGCCACCCTTATATTGAACCACAGGTGCATTGATGGTAACAATATTTCTCAAGGAAAGAGATTTTTTTCCACTCATTTTTTTTCTCTCTCTTATTTTTCCAAGCAAGGATAATATTAGATCCCTAGATCTCTTCATTTTTTTTCCTCGTAAGTAAATGGATGGAATTTGTTTAAAGCATTTTTCCTCGATAGATAAATGTCTCCTCTATGTAATACGAAATATGATCTAGTTAGCTCTGAGTCGTGAGCATGAAAAACAAGGTAAGTAACTTTGTTTGGATATATCCATTCAGTTCCTTATCTCAGTTGGCAACGCATCTACCTACTAATCTAAAAATGTCCACACCTTCTTCGGTGTCCGTGTGGTCTAACGCGCCACTCTCGCAGTAGACTAGACTGACGATTACGGGGACAAAAAGGTTCGAATCTTGGCTAGGTGTACTGAGGGTGGTTTTTACTAAATAGTTTTTCATTCTCCCTTCACGCAAATATGGGTGCACTTTCTATAAATATAACGTTTCTAATCCTTTAACCATTAGCGTAATTTTTACATATGTATATAATCCGAACGGTTTGTAACACAGTGCTAAAAAAAAAAGTGGCCGGTTATATTCGATTTATGACTGAAATATTTACTATTGATGAAATTAATGATTCCCTTTTCACAATTATCAGTTATTTTTCGGGATAGTAAGTGTTGTTCTAATAAGACTAAATTATTTTGAAAGTTATTTAAATATTTGGCCATTCGGCTTAGAGGTAAGGGTTAAATACTCCCAACAAAAAATAAGCAAATACATAAAAAAAAAAGAGGAAGGATTATCAAAATGAATAGAGCATACAATAATCATTAAGTTTTTCTTCAAAATCTACAAAAAGATATTGATGTTTTACTTTGTGTTTGAAACTAGAATAAACGTATCTTTCAGGGAAAAAAAAAGTTTTGCTATGAAAACTGTAATCTACTAACCATATTTTACAAGTATTAACTCTATTTTCTAAAAATATTTATTCTAATCCACTAATAAAAGCATATTTTAACTATTAATCTATATTATTCTTGATTTCTCATAATGAAATAATTAATTTCTGTAATTAGGGTGGAGATGACTATCATTAGATACTGGTGTAAATATTTAATTGTATTTTAGTAGGACTACTTTTAAATACTAATCACTAAATGAATCCACTATACATTTAGCAAATACTATAATATTAGCCAGTTAAGTTTATTGCGATCTGTTTTAGGAATGATATAGATTCTAAGGCAACAGTACTCAACCTTTTTTGTTATTGTACCCCCGGAAACAATTTATTTCATCTTTATATCCCCAAAGTTGTTGGTGCAAAATGCAAGCTATACATATTCACTAATTTGCATAAAAATCTACAAAACATAAATCAACAAAAAAAAATTAATTACTTCAAAAATAATTAATCAAATGATGATTTTTAAATGAGAAACATAAAAATATTTTAAATTTTAGGTACCTCTTAAATTGTTTCCGCGTGCTGCCAGGGGGTACTCTTACCCCAGGTTGAATACCACTGGTCTAGAGCAACTTTCAACTAATAATGTACTTTATGTTTGTACATGGATTTTGATTTTGGCGGGGTTGCTACCCCTAGCTCTCCTGGTGCTTCGACTAGTTAACAAGAGATGGCAGTGGCAGCACCCTTCTAAGCTACCTTCGAAAAAATACATTTTCTGTATTGTAATTTTTTTTGTTACTTGAAAGAATGGAAAACATTAAATATTTTAAAAGTTTAAATATTATATATTAAAAAACAAGCAAATATTAAAAAAAAATTGAAGTTTGTGCTTTTTAAGTAACATTTTGATAATGTGAGAAAACGTGACAATTAATCTAGTTAATAGAAATAAGGATTGTATGCAATGGTATTTCTAGAATTAATAAAATTTAATTAAAAACACTATTTCATGAGGTTTGAACTCAGATTTTAGATGTGAATAAAGGGTCAATCTTTTTAATATGTTAGTTTGTGTTAGGTTATATTCACTTAAATTATATACTATAATCAAACAGAACTAAAAGGGTGAAATTGAGGAAATGCATTCAAAATATGGTTGATTTAAAATTTAAAATCATAATTTGGGAAACCCAATGCCAAGTGCACCAGACTGGGATCAAGTCCTGGCCATCTGGACTAAAGTCACTTTCTTTATCATACACACACACACACACACACACACACACACACACACACACACACACACACACACAACAAACCTCCTGAAGATAACCATAACAGTTATATTTGGGGTACATGAGGACAGCTAAGGAGTTCATAAAATTTATAAATGATATATTTATACATATATAATATATTTAATTTAAAACGAATTTAACCAACAATTAATTTGGACATAATTTATTGAATTTATTTGAGAAGTATTTTACAGAATATGTTAAACTCGCATTATGCAACAACAACAACTTTGAGGGTGCAAAGTAAAATATTTATTATATTTTGGGCTACGTGAACATAAAAGTATGAATACTACTTACTTTTACAATTTAAATAGTGGATAATCGTTTTCTTGATTTTGTTACTCGCTACTAGTAAGATTGTTTGTGATTTATGTATATATATATATTGAAGAAGGCAGAATAATTTCAAGGAAACTTCGTATTCAAAATAAATTAAAGGACTTTATAAAACGTAATGTGCCAACATGTTCTTACTCCAACGTGTCAAACGAAATGTTAGGTATTATAAAAATCAATTCTCCTATCGAAAAACCTTGAATATTTGCCACAAATTAATTTTATATAAAAAAAAAATTAAGGATATAGCTTGTCTGGTCGTATTTTATTGTCCTCGATTTGTAAATGTTTCAGCGTTGATAACGTATAATAAACAATCATTTTCATCAGATTCAGTTGATCTAAGATGTTCTTAAGGTTTGTAAGCGGGATGAACAGAAAACGAAATAAACTTATTTATTCAACCTATCTTTCAAATAAGCTTTCTTTTTGTACTTCACGTATTAATACTCTTCCGGACTATCTGAATATTAACACTAGTTGGTAATAGATTAGGAAGGTAGAATTTATGGAAAAAAGTAATAGTTTTAGTTTTTATATAGAGAGGAAAACATTTGATGAAAAAAAACTTCTGTGTACCCAGATTAAATTTAATTGCTGATCTCCCCATCTACAACATACCCAGACTAAACGAGCTGACGATTTTTTTTGTTCGCCGTGATCTACCGCATGAGGTACAGCGTCGTATGAAAGTGAAAATAGCTGAGCGCGTCCACACGGCGCGGCGTCGTGTCCAGCGAGCGTATTGAGCGCATTAGTTGATGGTAGGGGTTGAATCAAGCAAGGGAGAAGGAGGGAAGAGGGGGGGTAAAGGCGCAGACACTTGTAAATGTAACAATAATTCAGAGGGAACATGTCTCGTGCTCTGCACGGTTCTGTGTTTGTCCAGCAGCGGGGGGAGAGAAAAAAAAAGAGCCAGGTTACGCCCCTGTATAGATAGGCAACAATACACACCATCAATATAAAGATTTGATCAGGTTTTACCTGGTTTGTATTTACATGATTCCTTAGAAAAAATTTATGTTTTCTCTGCACCGCGTCTTACTTCCCATTCGGGCAACTTTCTATATATTTACCCTATTGGGCTAAGAATGAGAAAATGAGAAAGACAGAATTTGGATTAAATATACACTCATTTGCACGGAGGTAATGGGGAAATAGTTTAAGAAAATACACCCTAGATACATCCAATCGGGAATCAAACCATGAATTTTGAATAATATTTAGACAAGTCTATTGCGAGAGTCACGCAATAGACCATATGACTCGCATTACTCTAAATTATACCGCTATCGCTCTTTATCATGTAATGTCATTAATTTTTCCAACCTTATTAATATTTAAAATCATATTTTAAAGTAAATATTTTCATTTTTCTTCTTTTCAGTTATTTTAAATTAAATTAATCTTTTCCAAGCGACAGCCATGTATCTATTTTCTTTCTTTTAGCTGCACGTGTCCGAAGCATGGTCTATTTCCGGGTTGTATTACGCAGTATTTAAGAGCAGGTGCATAGTTAAGCCATGCCTATTTTTAGTTTTCGCGCTCAGACAGAATAATTCCATTGGTAGATGAAAAGAAGTCAAGGGGTGACCTGGGTTTGAGAGTACAAAACTACGGGTAATACAGACCCAAGCTTTGAAAGAAGGAATAGTTTTGAACTCGTCTTCCCCGCTGAATCGTCATGTGGAACAGACGTGTTTTGTACTATCGTGATAAAATGTATATTATCATCTGAATCGTAATGTGTAATATAATTGTTTTGAACTATCGTTATAAAATGTATATTATCAACATGTTCTAGTGTTAAATAATGTAACAAACAATACGTATTTATTTAAATAAATTGCAACCACTGAACAGGTATTTTCCTTAAAGTAACACCCTATCAATGCAAGACAATATGACATGATAAAAGATGACCGACAAGAGCTTTCCAGACGACACCCTTACGTAAGATAATAAACGAGGATGGAGAACGCCTAGTAACAAAAGGAGCCCAACCTGTGGCTTGTTACAATTATTAATATTATTATTAGCACCGCGTCTTACTACCCGTTCGGGTTATACGCACTTACGCTAATGTGTAATAGTAGGGTGATTGTGAGATTAAATGGAGGACCTACAGTTTAACGTGGAATCCGAACCACGGTGGAGGCCTGGCATTCCCCACATTCACAAGATGTCTTGTCAGAGGTGAAGGAAGGGTTTGGTAATCAGATAAATCTTTGCCGGGACCGAGGATTGAACCCCGGCCGCCGGCATAGAAGTCTGACACCTTACCCCTAGACC
>CABEEJ010001509.1:121564-133620 GCA_901482245.1 Timema douglasi
CCTCCATTTCATCTCTCAATCACCCTACCATTACACATTAGCGTAAGTGCGTATAACCCGAACGGGTAGTAAGACGCGGTGCTAATAATATAATGATATTATTTTACTAAACTATTTGTTTTATCTTAAAAGAATTAATAATATCTATCAAAAGGGACGGATACAAATTTAATGACTTGATGTATGAATATATTAAAATTATTTTAGTAACTATTAGATACGGTTCTTCCTACCAAAATAGGGGTAAAGGTTATATTCTTAAATATATCTTAGTTATTTTCTAGGTATTTTAAATATATTATTTAAGAACCTTAAATTTTTGTAGCTATCGGTAGTTAAACTTAATATATTAACTGATTTGAAGCAGTCAATAAAAACTTTTCCTCAGCATCGATTGGTATTTGAACGTTGTCTGATACAAGTTATAGACGCTGAACTCACTATAGATACCAACTTGGCCTCTTCACCATGAAAACCTATCTACATTATATACCACATACACACGACACTTTATTTATTCAAAATAATATATGTGTCTCTTTCGTACCCATTCCTCAACGGTCTGTTCACAAATTTCCCAATAACACGCGATGCTGAGAGGCGTACACCATAGGACATGAGTTATGAGAGCGTTATTTACTTTTACTTTATGTGTGTAGTTGGTTACCACCACTTTGTCAAACGACTTAAACAAGAGTTATATTTTAGTTGAAATAGTTCACAACTATTAATAATGACAGAAACACAGCTTAGCTATTTCGATAATGTTTTAGATTATATAATTTAATAGCTTAGTTAAAATTAAAATTTCTAAGTCATGTTCGCAAATTTTTGCTATAAGAAAACAACGTACAGTTTTTTTCTTCAATTTCTACTATTATTTCTCATACAAAGCGTAAGTATTGTAATAACGAAAATATCGATCACAGTAGGGGTAAGATACTCTCCTGGATGTTCGAGGGTTCAAACCCAACCGGTGTCAACGGATATTTCTTAAGTGATAACAATCCGTAACACAACTTCCTTCAGAGGCGAAATAAAGTCATCGGTTCCATGTCGATCTTGACATGAAAAAAAACAACAACAAAACTGGAAATTATGTAAAAATACCTTCCCAGAAAAATTAGTAGGCCCTTTTGCACTTGCTTATAAAAATTATCGTGTGCTGATATAATCAGTTGCGTCAGAAAGTGCACACGAAATACCTCAAATAAATAAAATAGTTAAATTTTAGAATCTTTACATTGAATATCCCCCGAACCCAAAAAAGTTGATTTTACATTATTATATTTGCACCTGGGCTTAGATTCAAAATAGTTGGATGGAGTTCATTCAAACTTGATGTGTATTTGTTTAGATTTTGTCCCTTTCCCTTAAATCAATAATATTTTACTAATGAGTGATTTAGGAAAGTTACAAAAATTTTAAAAGTGGCCTTAGAGATTTTTTCAACTGATCTATATGAAGGGTTTGACCTATTTACTGGGAAATTTGTTTATAGGTTGTTTAGGCTTAGTAATAAGTGGTTTTTGAGACTTAAAAATTTTTCGAAAATTGCTCGGACAATAATTTGTATATCTTTTTTAAAATCAAACTTATGGGTTTAATATAAGGGTTTAATTGATTTTTAAAGGGACAATAAATAAAACACATGTAGCAAATATATTGATAAAATTTTAAGTCGACAAGGAATAACATTTTTTTAAGATAAAACATGATATTCCTTTGATATAAACAGGCCCTGGGCTGACAGTGCCACGACTTGTCAGGCAAACATGTCAAGAGGCTATTACCTCATTAAACGACAGATCAAAGATAAGCCTTCTCAAACATTACTTTAAACAACCTCTTGTTTGTCAAGAAACAAGATGTGAATCAACATATTTGTTTAGACAAAGGTGTAGTGAAAAAAGAGGAGATCCTAAATAAAAGCTTAAAAACAACTTAATTGTTATTTTAGTAAAGGCTTTTTATCGATTGAGTTAAGGCTTACGCTAATAGAAAGCAATGTTGACAAAAAAAACTTTTGTTTATTATCTCACACATATTTCTATAAAATATGGTCCTGTGTTCTCAGACTTCCTTTTACTTATTTATAAAAAAATGTTTTGTAATAGTATGGAACTTATTGTTCAGTATACTTTTAATAGTTTGTACTTTAAATAATTTAGGATAACAATCTATAAACACATACACTTCCTAACTTTCATCCCTACATCTCAGACTAGGCCCAGTTTCATAGTCAAATTTAGTACGCCTCAAGTGCGGTGCTACACTAAGTACATGACGACACCTACCTAAACCAGAATGGAATGGGCCAGTTTCCTATGCGAGAACGGCCCATTCCATTCGAGTTGAGGTAGGTGTCGACATGAACTTAGGGTAGCGCCGCACTTGAGGCGTACTAAATTTGACTATGAAACTGGCCCTAAGCCGTTAATAGCCCATGCATTAAACTTTTATTAAAAGTAGTGGATACGCTTCAATCTATCTATAATTTTGCTGACCATTATTCGATATCAGGTATTTGAGGATAAATTTTATTTTATTACCAAACTAATTTTCTATTTCAATTGATTACGTTCATTTGAGTTCCCAAAGGTAATTAAAAAAATATTTAATAATCTAACTATCCGTAATCTATTTTATATTGCCTACAACTAATTTTAATTATTTTTAATATAATGATGGCTATGATGTTCAAAGTTGATTAATCCAAATGTTAAAATAATATATTTTTAAAATTTAAATGTATATTCTTAGTAGTTTTTTTTCTCTCCCAATTTACTAGTGATAATTGGAATAACTGCTCTTGACTTAACCGTGGGAATTTTAAATTTTGAGAAGTACACCTCCATACTTGTTATTCAAGACAGCATTTATAAAAGTAGGAGAATGAAGTATGCCTGATTTTTATCCAGAGCCCAACTTCCTTGACCAAATTGTATCACCACACCCAATAACTAGCCCCAATGTACCAACGTGAATAATAAAAAAACTAGATTTCCCCCAAAGATACCATTTAAACTGACCCGGTAGAACCATACAAGCCTCATTGTACCTTTTTTTTTTCTCCCACCCAACTCTCAGTACAAGTTGGATAAACACGTCTTCGCGTGTCTAACTTCGAGTTAAAGGTCATATGTGTTGTAGGCTTCTTCAGTAGTTCCACTTTAAATCTCTCCTCGTGATTCAAAAAAATAAAGATGTTTATCATTATACTCGTATGTTGGAGTGTTTATTCACAGATACATATCTACAAACAGTTTTATTTCTTACTTTGTGCACTTGCGTGGGATGCACCCAGCCACCTGATTATTAAGAAGTTTGTGAGCTGAATGTTGAGAAATGAGTAGTGAGTGTTCATCCAAGCGTACAAGCTGATCTGAAAATACTTTTATTTCGAAATGGTTGAAATGCAGATGAGAAGCCTATTTTAAATAAATTGATTGCAATGATAGAAGTGGGATTAGACTCATCACGCGTTGAAGTAGGATGGAAGCTACCATGAGCTTATGTGAGATAGAAGTTATTGTTATTAGAGATGGTATGAAAGTTGCCACTAATTAATGTGAGATGGAGGTTACCACGGTTAATGTCAGATTGAAGTTACTGTTATTAGAGATGGTGTGACAGTTACCACTAGTTAATTTGAGATGGAGGTTACCTCGAGTCAACGATTATTAACGTTACCACAAGCTTATGTGAGATTTAAGTTAACACAAGACAGTGTGAGATTGAAGTAGTGACCACTAGTTGAGGTTGTGTTCAAGTTACCACAAGACAGTGTGAGATTGAAGTAGTGACCACTAGTTGAGGTGGTGTTCAAGTCACCACAAGACGGTGTGAGATTGAAGTAGTGACCACGAGTTGAGGTGGTGTTCAAGTCACCATAAGACAGTGTGAGATTGAAGTAGTGATCACTAGTTGAGGTGGTGTCCAAGTCACCACAAGACAGTGTGAGATTGAAGTAGTGACCACGAGTTGAGGTGGTGTCCAAGTCACCACAAGACAGTGTGAGATTGAAGTAGTGACCACGAGTTGAGGTGGTGTTCAAGTCACCACAAGACAGTGTGAGATTGAAGTAGTGACCACTAGTTGAGGTGGTGTTCAAGTCACCACAAGACAGTGTGAGATTGAAGTAGTGACCACTAGTTGAGGTGGTGTTCAAGTCACCATAAGACAGTGTGAGATTGAAGTAGTGACCACGAGTTGAGGTGGTGTTCAAGTCACCACAAGACAGTGTGAGATTGAAGTAGTGACCACGAGTTGAGGTGGTGTCCAAGTCACCACAAGATATTATGATACGGAAGTGACCACGAGTTGAGGTGGTGTTCAAGTCACCACAAGACAGTGTGAGATTGAAGTAGTGATCACTAGTTGAGGTGGTGTCCAAGTTACCACAAGATAGTGTGAGATTGAAATAGTGACCTCGAGTTGAGGTGGTGTCCAACACACGAGTTTAATTAGGATAAAAGCTAATATGAGGTAATATGGCTTAAATGAAACGTTCAATATTCCTAGCCAAGATTTGAACACTGGGCTTTTGTATATCTCAGAGGGATGGCTCAATCCTACTACAATATAGTAGTTGGTCACTTTACTATTCAAGTGTGTATTTATAAATATTAATTTTTTCTCTATATTCTCAAACATATTTTTATATCTTGGAAAAACACTTAATGACGTTAAAATAAATATTATTGTGGACTTTTTACTTTATTCTCACTATGGTTTGGAGTACTATCCCATAATATTCCAACGGAGGAATATACTTAGAATCTTTGAACACCATTTTGTAAATAATAAACAATTTTCACCCCATTCATTTTGACAGAGATTTTGGACACTTAACTACCATATGTCCGTTTGAAAGTACAATTCAGATCAAGTTTATTACTTTAAAATATATTTTAAATTATATTTTGAATGTATAGCCATATTTATTCTGTAGCTTACAAAGTCTGGATATATTGAATGTAAGCTTGAAGGCCTATTACGTATTTTTATTTTCTCTTGATAAGTGTATTCAATACAAATATTTCAATATAAAAAATCACTTTAACAACTTAATTTCAATATTTTTACTTGTCACTACTAATATTCCACCTATGCAATCAAACTTGTATTTAATTAAAAATATAGCTCAATTTTCATTGGGTGAGCCTTTTATTTAAAACCTAAATGTATTTTTTGGACAATATTGATAACGATTTTACCATAATCCTAGCGCTGTAATGTAGGTATTAATTGTATCTGTCAATAGTAACAGCAAAAAATCACAAGTCCTGTTGTTTAAATTAGATTTAGTAATATTTGTATCTGTCAGAAAAGAATCTTCAATTAAAATTGAACTGTAACTGTACTAGAGAATTTGCACTTTAGTAAACTATAAAAATTAAGATATACTTTTTTTTATTGAATATTAAACATTCAGCTATAAAATTACAATAGCAACAATCTAATCTTTTGTTTTATTGATAGATTTGAATAAATACTTGTTATTATCTATGATAGTTATTATTGTTCTTTGTAAGAGTTTGGGTTGAGTCCAATTGTCACCAACGACAGTAAATTTGCCAAGATAGACCATATAAATTAGTAATAAAGTAAGTAGTAATTCAGGTAATGGTGACACTTGACATTATACTACGATGTCACCCACATCTGTAGGCAAGGGAACAAAGTTGTCAGTCAGGTCTTGTCTGATTGGGAAGGTCAGGCTTCGAATCTCAGCCAGGTATAATATCGTGGCTTCACAACAGCCCTTCAAGATAATAAAGGTATATTTCCTCATACCTACCTAATTAGTGTAAAAATTCGGACAGCTGGTAAGACACACGGACAAAATAAAAATAATGGCTTCCGGCAAGCATTATTGGTTTTTTCCCTCCACACTGAAGTTTCAAAAGTTCTCTCCAAGCGAATGATGTCTCAAAATTCAGGATTGATGTTTGGCTAGGCTAATTTATTCATTGATTGCGTACTGAAAATTCAGAGCGTATTATTTTTAAAAAAACACATCAATTCGTTTAATTAATACTTAGGTTAGACTTGGTCTTTCAATCCATTTTAAATAGTCACTTAGCGGTATTTCTTTTTTTTCTTGACAGTTTAAAAACAAATTAAAATTAATCCATATTAAAAAAAGTGTTGTCACTTTGATAATTGATGTCGATTTATATCACTGTTTGAAGTGACAAAACGTGGAGTCTATTTTTGAAGTTATACTTCTTTAGGCGCGTTATGAAAAAATGATGAGAGTGAAATTTTAAGATACGCGCGCATCACTGTAACACAAAAGTAACAGGTTGAAGCTAAACCACTCATTAAGTCTCGAAAAAAAAAGCTACCAACAAAATATAAATAGAACCTCTGTTAGTCGCGCATGTTGGTACGCTCGTCGCCTCTGATCACTGTTTTCATATATATAATATTTATCCACATGTTTCTATTTTATACATTCAACACGTGTTTTAGTTTAATACAAGTGCGAATTATATATGTGCTAATAAATTATGTCGCGCATGTTGGTACGCTCGTCGCCTCTGATCACTGTTTTCATATATATAATATTTATCCACATTTTTCTAGTTTCTACATTCACAACACGTGTTTTAGTTTCATACAAGTGCGAATTATATATGTGCTAATAAATTATATTCAGTAGTGATTTAAATTGAATATTTTGATTAATATTATTTACTATTCGTAAATATTAGTGAAAAAAATTGTGCTTATAGACTTTTTCAAGTGCTCCAATATAATTGAGGTTAACTATCCGTATGTATTATTTATTGATATAAATTAAAATATTATTATTTAACATAATTAATACTAAATATTATTAAATTATTATTGTTAAATATTTATTATTGGTTATTTAATATTTACAAAATAAAGAAATAAAATTAATAAAACATTTATTAAACTTTTTGGTAAAAATGAAAAGTGAATATTAAATTAAGAAAATAATAAATATTTAAAAAATTAATAAACTTAAATTCAATTTTTGAATTTATTATTAAATGTATTCATTTTCTTTTAAAATATTAAATAATCTATAATAAATATTTAAAATTAAGAATCTTATAATATTTAGTACAAATAATTAATTATTTGCATGCAATTAAAAACTATTTTTTAATGATGCCAAAGAAGTATAACTTCTCACGCGCGTACATAAGTACACACACCAATTTTTTTTTGTAGAAACATCCTTTTATCAAAGACATTTTATTTGCAACCAACGATGATCAAGTTTTAATATATTATTATCGTTATATTAAAGGTATTGGTAATATCTAACAAAGGTGACAGCTGTAGCTAAAGTGATCTGATGTAACCTGACGTAAAAGTAGATATTGTAGCTTTTCTATCTGTCGGTTAAGGCTCTATATGAATATTGGACTGTTTTTGTGATTTATATATATTTTTCAACTGCTATAATAAAACCAAGTTTCTGTGAAGGGACACTAAATAAATTCCTGGTACACGAGTTTTAATCCCACTATGTATCTATAGGTACAAAGGTGTATTTATAATACAATTTATTTGGTGTCAAAATGGCTTTAATGCGTGGGCTGTTGTTTTTGGGGCGTTCTGTAGTGGGTATCTTAAAAAGTTCACGAACTTGGTTGAAGTTAACATTTGGTCTCAGCTGGACACCTTGTTATTTTTTTTCCCACAGTGTGTTTCTTGGTACCATGCCGAGAAAACACATAAACTCCAGTGACATATCTAGTTCAAACACAATGTAGATTCAGAACATTGATCTTTCTGAACGAACTCAGATGTGTTACTATATTTTATAGGCAATATTGTATTTTATACAAGCTTTTGACAAGGGAACAATGCGTTGAGTTTTATAAGTTACTAGTTTAATATTGATTTTTTAAATCTTTGTGTTTATAGTCTTATTACCCGTCTGGAAAGTCCGTATGTTTACACTAATGGATTAGGGATTAGAAAGATTTAACTAAGTGGTAATGTAATCACAGTTGCATATTTACACTAATGGATTGTAAATGAGGAAGGTAGAACTAAGGGGTAATGAATGTACCCACAGTTGCATGTTTACACTAATGTATTGTAAGTTGAGAAAGGTAGAATTAGGGGGTAATTTACCCACAGTTGCATGTATACACTAATGAATTAGGGACGAAAAAGGCTTAATTAAGGTGGAATATATCCACATTTTCATCTTTACACTAATAGATTAGAGTTGAGGAAAGTAAAAATAGGTGAAAATGGGTCCACAGCTACATGTATACACTAATGGATTAGCGATGAGAAAGATTTAACTAAGTGGTAATGTACCCACATATGCATGTTTACACTAATGGATTGTAAATGAGGAAGGTAGAACTAAGGGAATAATGAATGTACCCACAGTTGCATGTTTACACTAATGGATTGTAGTTGAGGAAGGTAGAATTAGGGGGTAATTTACCCACAGTTGCATGTATACACTAATGAATTAGGGATGGAAAAGGCTTAATTAAGGTGGAATATATCCACATTTTCATGTTTACACTAATAGATTAGAGTTGAGGAAAGTAAAAATAGGCGAAAATGTGTCCACAGCTACATGTTTACACTAATGGAGTAAGGTTGAGAAAGGTTGAACTAAAGGATAGTGTGCTGGTGTCATTATAATTTTAATTAAACCAAGTTAATAGCTACGTTTGGGATGGATACACTTTTACTTACACTACAGTAGCCCCATGGCTTCTTTGGTGCTGACTGAAAGCTCACAGCTGACTTATGACAGTTAACATTTAGGTATATACCTAAATTATGACTGTCAGAAGTGACAGCTGCTAAACACATGTTTTTGCAGATCATCTGGTTCGGCGTATGGATACATAATTTGGTCTGGTAACTTTTCAAAGCTGTCAGTCAGCACCAAAGAAGCCGTGGGGCTACTGTAGTTAGGTAGTGATGAGAATGATTGGATTTAGAGTAAATGTACCGACGTTATGGTGGTGTGTGGAGAAGTAACCATTATGAAAATAACGCTCTAACCCCCACTCTATCCCTCCCAGCCAGGACTTGAACTCCAATCTCACTGTCACAGGTAGAATAGGCTAGACGAGCTTGACGTTTAGTCCGTGTGCCCAATGATTCAGGCTGCTTAATGATAAAAGCGTCTTCATACTGATTTTAAGATACCGGGTTTAATAACTACTGACCTAAATTGGTGAGCACGTGGTCTCATGTATTCTGATTTGTCAGTGGCAGGTAGGTTGGTGATTGAATACCGGCCGGGTGTACTGAGTATTATTTCCTAAATGGTTTCCCATTATCCCTCCACACAAGCATTAACTATAGATTTTACCTTCTTCAACTCTGCTATGATAGTGAAACTAATGTATATGCATACAGCCTGAACGGGTAGTGAGAAGCAGTGAAAAGATAAACCTCAGTGAAATAAGAAAAATTTGTAACTGTAGAATTGGTTTAGTCCCAGATGATACGTGGACAAATAATGGTATTGACTTGTGCTTGTACCAAGAATTTTATTTATTTATTTGAGGAATTTAACGTGCACTATCTGGACCAACTGATATCAGTACATGGTAATTTCTATATGTGAGAGAGAAAGATCCTGCTAATTTTCCCGTGAGGGTTATTTTCACATATCTTCCATGGTTATTTTACATGCCAAAATTGATATGAGAAAAACGGCTTTACTTCCCCTCCAAGGGAAGTTGTGCTACGGTTTTTATCACTCAAGAAAAATCCATTAATCTCGGCTGGGGTTGAACCCACAAACATCGGGTCCTAAGGTGATAACGTTACCATAAGAATACAGAGGTCGACTAAGTGCCGGTATTATGACGCCTGGATAAATTCTGATCGATACATTTTTATCTGGTCAATAGGTTAAATGTGCGTCTTATGACTGACAAATAACATTTATCTGCCAAATAAAATGTGTCTGTCCATCACATTTTTATCAGAAGGTTTAAGTACCAGATATCTTTTATTTGAAAGTTAAAATGGGTGCTGCCATAGTAACGAGTTGTTTCTCATTATGTTTAGCCTAACAGAATATGTTTTTAGGTTAAAATATTGGTTCACTTGTTTATTAGGCACGGGCTTAGGCTCTAATTATTATATAAGGTTAGAATAATCATACCTAGCACCGCGTCTTAATATTTTATTAGGTTATACGCTTATAAAATTAGAACATTTAATTCACACTTTTATAAAAACTGACGAGCTATTTGTAGAGTTCTAGTGTTATAAGAACCAATTATTGCAATATGAGTAAAATAAATTAAATTTTGCAAGCGTTGTACCGAACTATTTACCACATTTCGACAAACACTGATATTAAAACTGGCAAGACAACTTAGATTCTGCACCCACGTGACGCCATCTGTTTACTCGCACTCGTTTAGCCGCCATTATTTAACAAATGATGAGCGTTGTATCTACTATCCAGGTTGTACGCATGCGCGCACCAGTAATAACAGTACCAGCCTTGCATTTTATGCATGAAATATATTTATCCAGCAGATAGATTCAGACCATAATACGCGTAAAATATTAAAGTGGCTGAGAGCCTTTATCTGGTAGCTAAATTTAACCTCCCGATAATAATATTTATCCTGTAGTCATAAGACCGACCCTAACAAGAATTAAACTAGTAGTTCCGAGGATAGCACTGTTCTCTCCGTTAATATAGTCTTAAGATTTTTCTTTGGGCTTAAGTTTAAAATATTTAATATATCTTCGCCTTGGTTTTGAAATTTATGTTTTACTTGGTAACCAAGTTAGACCTAATACGTATATATATATACTATATTGAATAATAAACTATGTTTATAGATATGTCTTCCCTTAAAATTTAAGATGTCAGTTTCAAAATATATGTCAAAATTAAAAATAAGTTTGCTAGGTACACAAGCTATGTTTGGAAATTTAAATTCAAATCCCTTCAGCTATTAAACAAAACAGCATCCAAGCAGCCCCCATATTGAGATGTGTATTCAAAAACTACGTAGGCCTACATACATCATTCAGACTAGACTAAAAGAATATCCCTGCCGAATTTTGTTAAAATTGGTCTACCCATTTGGCAGTTATCACAGAATCACAGAAGATACTTTTTGAGTGTCCACCATCTTGAAAAGAGTAATCAGATCAAAAAAATAAATCTTTTTACGCTTTTTGGCCTTGGTTCAAAGAAAGCCCCTGTCAAATTTAGTTAAAATTGTTTAACGTATTTGGCAGTTATCGGGGATCAAACAGTCTGGAAACGGATAACTGGATCAAAAAGCCATCAACTTACGCTGATTGGCCAAAGTTCAAAGTATGTCACTGCCACATTTTATTAAAGTTGGTTTACGCATTTAACAGTAATCGCAGAGCAAAGACACGGACAGACAGCCAGACAAAATACCAAATTCTCAAGTTAAAACAGGAGCTCATTATATTCGGTCACTAAATTGTTATTATTATTATTATTATTATTATTATTATTATTATTATTATTATTATTAGCACCACGTCTTACTACCCGTTCGGGTTATACGCACTTACGTTAATGTGTAAAGGTAGGGTGATTGTGAGATGAAATGGAGGAGCTACAGTTTAACGTGGGATCCGAACCACGGCGGAGGCCTGGAATTCCTCACATTCACAAGTTGTGATTAATACACGTCTTGTCAGGGGTGAAGGAAGGGTCGGTCGCTAAAGATGAGTCGCTCACCGCAGGCACACTAGTACTAAAGCATACTGCTACTTTTAAAAAAAACACAAAAAATAAGACTACACAAAGAAAAGTGAGTCCCTCCGAGTCACGCACGAGGACCTCATCGCGTCCATGTTCGGTGTTAAACCTCGTTACAGTCGCGTTCTGAGTCAGTCACTGTACAGTAGCGTCGCGACGCGTACGAGTAAGGGAATGTGAGTGTCACGGAATTCGATTAGTGGAGGAACAGGGAAAAAACGGGCTCCTATTTCGCGGCGGGAAGAGTAGGACAGTTCCTCTTGGAGAGTGGGGGGTGGGGGAAAAGTTATGTTCTTGGAGAGGAGGACAGGGG
>CABEEJ010001510.1:0-20362 GCA_901482245.1 Timema douglasi
TTGACGCCCAAAGCGCGGCGCATTTTATTCCGTATTGTTACAATTGGCGCCCAACGTGGGGCGAACATTTATTCCGTATTATTACACCTTCTTGAAAAGCACAACTTAATTCGTAATCATTATTATGTCCGACAAAAGAGATAAGCATGAATATTTTTTTTAATAACAATTGCTAGGTGTAGAAAATCTAACGTGCCTAATACCCCACCCTCCCACCTCTATGGGAAACTTGGACTCGATGGTTACAATGCATGCTCACTTCTGAAACTTTCATCTCACGAACAATCTTGTAAATATTTTAATAAACACATTAAAACTTTTCAAAAATTGAAGATCAAAACTAGAATTACAAATAAACTTGAAATAAATAAAGCAAACTACGGCTTTTTTTTTAAACAGAAATAAGAACACTTTACACATGATACAAAGTCAGCAGCCATGACATATATGTTTACTCTTCAGAATGATAAATAAATAAACATGACTTTTAATTCTTACTACCCAACTGGATTTAACTTTCTACAACTATGCAAAGAACCCCAATTTATTTCATACAATCCTTAAGTTAGATATTTTGTTGGGTTTCATGAAAAATAAATACTCCCAACAGTTTGACCCCGATAAAACTGTTTATTTATGCTTAGTTGCTTACTGGCCTACTTATTTTATCTTGATTGTTTGTTTAAAATCGATTCAGGTAATCTGACTTTCTCCATACTTCCCAATCCTTGCAAACTCCCTTCACTTCAACATCCATACAACAAGTCACACATACTCTTTTATTCATAAAACTCTTAATATTTATCTTTTTATTTACATTTATCCATGTCTTACATGACCTAATCCTTTTGATACACACACTCTACCTTCATATATATTCTTTGTCACTCAATACACACTCCTCTCAACATGCACAAATCAACGTAAGATGCTTCTTTAACATTTACCTATTGGATTTTCTTTCAAACCGCATCCCCTCAGCACCCGTTAAATATTGACTCTGTACATATGAGTTTTTCAACATACATTTCTTAGATATCTGATTCCAACCGTATATCAAGAAATAAAATAGTCATATATTGAGGGGAAAAAAACCTATTCATTCTGAGATTGAACCTTGTCTTAAGACTGCTCTGAGTGCACCTTAACTTGTTTGTTTGAATTGAAACTTTTTTATATATATATATTTATAGACTTGATTTGTATTATAATTGTTTTAGGTTGGCGGGGAAAAGGATCTGGCTCGTGCCAAGAGTTTGAATGAGGAAGTTTATAATTTCTTGAGCACAGCCGGAGCGAAATATGGCGTTGGTTTCTGGAAGCCAGGATCTGGTATTATTCATCAGGTATGTAAGTCAGTAATGAAAATCTCTTTTCACTGAGCTGCAAGGTACACATTCTTATGTATTACACATATATTCTGGTATGCAAGTGATAAATGTTAGTTAATTATATATACTTCACCCCAACCACCATTTTTGTTTAAGAAAAACATCTCAAAGCATTCTTATGCTCCAGCATGGTCAGAAACACTTGGTAGATGACGCTCGATACCAGAACGTAACCAAGTAATTCGGGAAAACTCACCTAAATATAAACAGTGGTTGAAGGGGTGGCAAGACTGATTCAAGCTTATACAGCTGGTGCTTGCAGTTTGTTTTATTATATTTACCGAAATAGTAAAGATGCAGCCTTATCTTGGTGGTATACAAATTACAAAAATTTATCATGTGGTACACCATTCAAAAAGTTTGGGAACTGCTGGTCTAAGGCATCACTCTTGTCTTAGGCTGGCCTGCTGTTGGGGGGGGGATTGAGGTTCGAATCCTAGTTGGGTCTACTGAGGGTGGTTTTCCCTAAATGGTTTCCCACTCTCCTTCCATGCAAATGCGGTTAGACAACCTCTAAAATAGTTGACTTCTGACCCATAGATATATATGGCTCTGGCCAGAATATTAGCTCCCTCTTTCTAATGAAATGTTTGTTTCCTTAGATTCTCCTGGAGAACTATATATTCCCCGGTCTTCTGATGGTTGGTACGGATTCTCACACCGTTAATGGGGGTGGTCTTGGAGGTGTGTGTATAGGCGTTGGAGGAGCAGACGCAGTGGATGTTATGGCAGACATCCCTTGGGAATTGAAATGTCCCCAGGTTGGTATACAAAAGCGATACAAAAGTTTATTAAAGAAATTGCTGTCAACTTAACTGATTCTTGCTCATACTCTCGGCTTGGTCGTAGGTTCGACTAGACTTTACTCGATTACTATTGACAGTATTGTTGGGTGCACCGTGGCAAGTGTTGCTGTTCTAATATCAAACTACATTAATCTATAATGTATATGCTAGTATAAACTTGTATGGAAAGTATATTATAAAGCATTGATCAAATTAATTGAGACAAACCATTATGGTTTTAACTTTGGCTTTGAATATTTGTCAGGTTTGACATGATTCGAAAGTAAAATCCCAAACTCAACAATTAAAAATATTCACCAATAAAAATATTTTATGTTTATATGCACATTATGTTCAATTTCAATTTCGGTCCTTTTGGGCTATAATGTACCAAATTAGACAATAATGTTCACATGACAAAAATCTAAAATAATTAAACTATATGTTGTGATAGCAACTGATATTGACTTTATTTATAAGCTTAGTTTGAATTGTGTTAATTCTCTTTGCAACGTAACATTTTGTAAATAATTTTAAAAAAAAATCCATATGTGGAACCTAAGCCATTGCTTGTATAATTAATTGTGCACGAATATTGAAGAATAGAAGATGAAAATGATCTGTTAATTACAGATATAGCCGCATCTAGTATCATCATCATCATATACAGCTTCCTGCCACTGATAGGCTCTGTCTCATACATATACCTCTTCATTTACATCTGTTTTCTCGGCACCTTTTATCATCCACGCCGGCCCACTTCATTCCTCTCCTCACACCTCCACACTCCCTTTATCCATCTATCCCTTGACCTCTTGCCCACTACCTCTATTTCCAGCATCCTCCTTGTCATCCTCCCCTCTTCCATCCTCTTCACATGTTCATACCACCTCAATCTCGCCTTCTCTATCCTATCCTGCAGGGGACTACCTCCGTCCTCCGGCTACCCAGATGCTTTTGCAGCTCTTCTTCAAACTCGTCCTTCTCTTTAGAGGTACAACTCACCTGTGGGGCTTACACCTGCACTAGTTCCGTGTTAGCACCCTTTACTCTTATTTTCAACTTCAATATTCTAGCATTGATCCTCTTTACTTCCTCCCTTAGCCCTTGCCTCACCACCACTCGCACACCATTTCTTCTTCTTTCTTGATTTAAAATCCAATACACCCTGAATCCTTTCCCCATATCCATCTTGTCTCTGACAATCATAGAGTGCATCCAGTTCCCTCCTCTCCTTGAGGTCTACAATCTCCTCCATTTTCCCTTTTAATGTGCATACATTCATTTTTCCTATTCACAGTCCTTTTCCGGGTTTGTATCCTTTAGTTTTATCCTTTTTGAATCTTGTTCTTCTGTTGAAAGCATTTTTACTATCTTCTACTGCTTTACTAGGCCTATAATAACTTCACCAGAGACCCGTCAGCCGCCACTTTTCAGGGTTCATGCAAGGCCTTCACAGATACCGTATCAGTCTTGGGGCACACATAGTCCCCACTGTACTTCACCCACACACAATCCCCTACTTCATGTCGTTGCCCATCTTCCACGATATGTATGAGGGGGTTGGACTTTGGGAGACAGCTACATCTAGAATCATATTCATAAATTGAAAAATGATACCAGGTCTCTGTCTCGATTCTCATACTCAGGTGTCATTTTCCAGATTACAAATATAAAGTTATTTTATATTAATAAGAAATTACAGGAAAGCTTTATAGAAACCTATAAAAGGGAAAACACGCAAAATGGCTTTTATAATAAAAAGAACACAGTTCGCACTTTTTATTGCTGCCATTGGACAAAGAGATAATGACTGCCTCTTGAAGAAAATATACCATTGCCGCCAAATCTGCCATCATAGCCTTTATTTTATTGTATCTCATCAAGAGGGACTTTGAAACATGCAAAGCACCTTCCTAGAAGAAATGACCCAAGAACAAAATGGAGAAAAAATAAATTTGTAAAATAAGACAATTAGATGGGTGCACGTAAAAGGAATGAATTACATTAAGGACTAACACAGGAAATGGATTTTGGATGGGAATATTATAGATCCCTTGAACTAAAAGAGGTTTTATTTTTTTTTAAATATAAAGTTTTATAACTATAAATTATTAAACATTCTTCTAATATTAAACTTTATTTTCCAAATATTTGAACTTTGATTCAGCTTCAGGAAAGTCTCATATTATTTAATATGACTTTGCTTTGAATTAAAAATTTGACCTCGTACTCCCAATTATTTGACACACAAAAGGACAAAGATAAACAATTTGGACAAACTATATATGAACACCAATTTTAAAAAAATTGAACATATAAGAAACATTGATAGAAATAGCTAGTGTGTGTCTGTGTGCTCACTTTTGGTAGGTGATTGGTGTGAAGCTGACAGGAAGCTTGAAGGGGTGGACTTCACCTAAAGACATCATCCTGAAAGTTGCCGACATCTTGACTGTGAAGGGAGGTACCGGGGCCATCATTGAGTACTTTGGACCAGGAGTCGACTCCATTTCATGCACAGGTCAGTTGTACTGCTTGGTACAGGTGTACCAAGTGCAGTTACTTTAAAGTCAGAATTGGCCAGTTCTTGGTACATTTTTACTTAACTTTTTAACGCCATTGTTATGATGGCTTAGTTGAATTCAAAGGAAATGCCTCACATCAGTAGGGAGAGGGTATACGAAACCAGTAATGAATCACATGTTGTTTACTACCTCTAGGGTACAAGTATAAGATATCTGTCCCAAAAAAGGGGATGAGGCTACTGGGGCGTGGAGGAGTATTCATCAAACAATATTCAAGTCTTGTAGATTACGGTGGGCAGGACATGCAACACAAATGGGAGAATCTAGAATCTTGTTCAGCGTACTGACTGGCAAACCCATTGGGAAGACGTAAGACGCAGATGGAAGGATAGCATTAGAATGAACCTGAAAGAGATAGGTTGTAATGAGGTTGACTGGATAAAATTAGCTCAAGATGGGGATAGGTGGCATACTTTTGTAAATGCATTAATGAACTTTCGAGCTCCTAATGCCATAGATTAAGTAAGGGTACATGAGCTAGTAGAGGAGGTAAGGGTGACATGTTATGAAAATGTAATGAGAATGGAAAATGAGTGAATACCAAGGAGAATGATGTAGAAGAGGTATGTAATAAAAATACAACAAGAGAGATCAAAAAAGAGATAGAAGGAAAGATTAACAGCTACTGTAAAAGTGAGAGCAGAAGAATGTACAAGAAGAGGGGGGGGGGGGGGGCANGGAGGAATTGGTGGAAGGACAGCGAGACTTGAAGACATTTTACCAAATTGACCCAACCAAGATTCAAACCTTGTCCTCCCTTTTACCAGCATTTCATTCTTTTGGTATTTCGATGCCCAAGGTCACATAACCAGCCATGCATAAACACATGTTGATTTCTTGATTAGGAATGGCAACAATTTGTAACATGGGTGCTGAGATTGGGGCTACAGCTTCACTCTTCCCTTACAATTCTCGTATGAGAGATTACCTTAACTGCACCACTCGGGGATACGTCGCCAAGGAAGCTGACAAAGTTGCTGATAGTCTGCTGACTGCCGACGCTGGGGCAAAGTATGATAAGGTTAGTCACTAGTCTACATTAGTATTTTTTTTTAGCACCTTGTCTTACTACTTCTTCTAGCTATATGTTTGTGTACTAATAACATTAATGTGTGCTAGGGAACAGTAAGGTTAAATTTAGAGGAATTGTACCCAAACTTGCATGGAGGGAGAATGGAAATATATTTAGGGAAAACCAATCTCACTACTCCGAATCAGGATTCGAAGCCCTGTCTCCCCATCATTATCAGGCCAATCTATCGCAAGAATGACATTTAAAACGTCTCGGTCCTCGATGGGCGCAGATTAAAATGGTATGATTTAATATTGGTATTTATAGCCCTGTGATTGAGTGCCAATTAAAATGATGTTCTCGGTATTTGATGATATAATTGGAATTTATAACTCCATGATTGAGCGCCAATTAAAGTTATATGAAGTTACGACGATGACGACACGAGTATGCCTTGCTGCGCACTCACGTGGTTTTGTGATCTGATATTTATTTCACTCAAGTAAATAAGACTTTTATTTTTAATGTTGCACAAGATTTACTAAGATGATTTCATGATATGCGATTATTATTTTTTGTGTACTCTATAGATATTACACGTTCTCTAGATTCATGCTACCGGCACTGTTAATATTTTGTGTTACTGCAATATATTCATATGCACAAGCGGCTTATATATGACTTACCCCTTGCCTCTTGGACCCCTTGTCACCAGTGTCAAAACCAACTAATAGAAAGAGTCCTGGTGGCAGGTGTTGGGAAGGCTAGCTTCCAATTGGGTTGAGGGAGGTAGCGTCACTTTGCATTTTTGGTAAACACTAGAGAGTTGATCTTTGAAAGAAAAGATATAAGTTTAATGGTGCAAGACTTTGACATTTCTTCTAAAAGCGCGTGATTCTCCATGGATGAAGTTTTAAAAGGAAATTTTACATACATTACTTTTAAGAAAAATACTGGGGTTCAATCCTCGGTCCCGGCAAAGATTTATCTGATTGCCAAACCCTTCCTTCACCTCTGACAAGATATCTTGTGAATGTGAGGAATGCCAGGCCTCCACCATGGTTCGGACTCCACGTTAAACTGTAGGTCCTTCATTTCATCTCACAATCACCCTACCATTTCACATTAGCGTAAGTGTGTATAACCCGAACGGGTAGTAAGATGCGGTGCTAATAATAATAATAATAATAATAATAATAATATAAGAAAAATACACTTCATCCATGATTTTTTTAATATGTTAAGGGGTCCAAAACAGTATAATTACACATCATTCGGCCATCGAAGTACCTATTAGTATATAGATTTTACATTTACATAAATCTACAAAAATTAATACCCTTTGTAATATAAATTATTGTTAAAATTTTAAAATAATAATTCTCTCATTTTCTCTTGTTCATTGTTGATTGAAAAAATATGATACCTTTAAAAACTAAAAAAAAATACAAAAAGCGGTTTCATATTTCCATATTGCTCTTTTATATAAAAAATCCTACAAGGGAACACAACAAAATTATTCAATCTTTGGTTCAAATTGGGGAATATTTCATGTTTATGATTCAACTTTGCTTCAGATCAAAAATGGATGCTCCATAAAACTTAAGTTTAGTGTTAGCATAATTGTGGTTTCAGTATTACTCCTTTGTATAAAAAAGAAAAAAGTAATTTATATAAGTTTTGTTGACAGGTTATTGAGTTGGATCTAGACAAACTGGAGCCTCATATTAATGGGCCATTCACCCCAGACTTAGCTCACCCCATCTCCAAAGTTGGCCAAACTGCTAAGGAGAAGGGATGGCCTCTAGATATCAAAGTGGGTGAGTCACATAAGGTTGCTGTTAACAACCTTTTACTTGTGCTCTATTTTATCCACCTAAATATAGTGGCGTTATTACTTAATTTGTCGATCAATGTCCTGAACATGTTTTTTCGAAATATATGAAATGGTTCAAATTCTGTTTTTAGAACTTGTTTTATTATATGATTAAAAACTTTTAACACAATTTAAATCATTCTGCAAATGGATGGAGAAAAAATAGTGGAACGAAAATACAGGAATTTTTACTAAACTGAACTGGCCAAAGGTTGGAAATGGTTTATGATAGTGTGCACAAGCTGACATCTTAATGAGGAAACCTGAAAAACCTGAAATTACTCGGTCTCTTTTACTGAGCAACCATTACAAAGGTAATATGTAATAAAGAAGCATGTTCATTTTAATAATACAAACAAATATTTGTTTATTATTTTCTTGCTGTGAGTCCAAAATGTTAACATGTGCGCATAAATTATTAATAATTTATGATAGACCTATCACATAGGCTCGAATATAGTGCGATGTGTTCTCCTAAAAATATCCTTCTGGGAACTGTACTCTTATCATATGCGCAGGCTAACATTTTTTCACTAAAAAAGCAGCAGATTCCTATTGGGGTATATTTTTTTATCATTCTGGAACTCTACCAGCCAGCGGAAATCATCGTGCGTGTTTAATAATAAACACCTGATCAAAAGAAGAGATGGAGAGATATGGTTTCCACCTTTTAGTGTAACTGAAATGGTAATTCAGTTGGTCAGTGTTAGTTGGTGGAAGAATCTATGCTGTATTTCCGATATTAAGAAATCATCCATAACAGATCCGCAAGTGAGTGATCATGTTGAAAAGTATGATTTCTCAACATCTCACATAAACAATGGAATGATAAGCTAAGATAGGAATTTTAAATCAAGAGCAACATGCGAGGCGTAAAACACGTGCGGTGACAAAAAATGAAACATAAATCTTAAAAATAAATAACAGGCCTTTACTTTACATCCATCACCTTCACCAGCCTGTGGCCTGGGTCACCTTTTTATTCAAGCCATATATTTTCCATTATCGGTTTGTTAGTCTTGTTGTAGTTTCATATGCCTTCTAATATAACTTAAGACTAGGACAGGCACAACATCCAACCCCCAGCTGTTATTTCATCACTGTGAAAGGATAACCCCACATTTCACCAATGATACATTTTTCAGCCATGCCGGAATCTCAACCCGGAATCCTTAGCTCAGTAGACAAACAGGCTACTGACTGAGCTAAGGTGTTGGATAAAATAACAGGCCTAAATTGTAAGATTATTTTTAAATTTTTTTTCTCGTTCTCACGGGAAACTGGTATTTCCTGCCTGGGAATTCCCGCAAGTAAAAATGTCATTCCGGCACAGACCTAAGTTTACCTAAAGAATTAAAAGTTTATAGTTTTTTAATAACTATGACTTTTGTGCAGGTCTTATTGGCAGCTGTACCAACTCGAGCTATGAAGACATGGGTCGCTGCGCCAGCATTGTTAAGCAAGCAATGAAACATGGCATTAAGTCCAAGATTCCATTCAATGTCACTCCTGGCTCCGAGCAGATCCGAGCGACCATTGAGAGGGATGGCATTGTAAGTACTTAGTACTTTGGAAGATCGGAGGTGTTGCAGGGTATTTTTCATTTTTGTGATTCTATCGATTTACACACCCCTTGGATAAATAACTCTTTCATTTAAACTATTTAAAAGATCTACACTTATTTTTATGGGTGTACAAAACTTCAAAAACTTAAACCAAAATTAAAATTCCTTATTCAAAAATTATGAATTCTCCCTAGCAAAAATATTTAAAATCAACTTTTATTAAACTTTTGTGATTTTACAAACTTCACAAATTATGTTCATATGACAAAAATATAAAAATTTTAAATTATCGCATAAAAAAATATGATTCAAAAGGTTGGTTACTATATATATCTGATTTTAAAATGTTTTTAAATTTTGAATAGTCAAAAGTATTTGAGTGTTCTAAAGACCCATGTCTTCGTATAGGCAGGGGTGCAAAATATGTCCAAACGTGCGAATGAGGTTGGAGGAAATTAAAGCAGTCCTAGGGAAATTTGGGGCAGGGAAAAGTCCAACAATTTTGTTGATGCTTTTAGTACATTCTTGTTCTGATAGGGACCTAGACATAAGGCTTAAGAGAGTATTGCAAGTTTTGTAAAACTTAGATTGTGTGATCAGGGAAAACTCATGGTCGTAAATAGCGTTAGTATTTCCCCTAGTGTGGTTGATAGTGATAGACCTTGCAGTAGTGGCGAGTCTACGAAAAAATGGAAATTCTATGAAAATCAAAAATCAAACCAAGGTCTCCCAGAATTACACTCCATTGCCTCTTACTCTCAAGATGTAAAATTAAATATTGGTACTGGTAAGCCTACTGGTATCAATTAACAATTAATAACAATATGTGACGCACACAAGGAAATCGGAAGGCTGCGATTTCTGAGAGACAACAAAAAATTTTATAAGGTAGGTACAATAAAAATAACTATGTTAGAAATTATATTTAAATTTGAATTTTCCAAACTATTTAGAAGGTAATAATTCTTATTCCCTTCAACCTCTATCAAATATTAAATATTTTATTTTGAGTACTATGGTTTTCGGGGATTTTTTTTTAATGAAAATGTCATATTTTGGGGAAATATTGGAGCTCTGAACATATTCAGCACCCCTGTGTGTAGGTATATTTTATAGTAAAGGAAATTGATAAAACTAATGAAAAAGGAAAACTAAACTACTAAGAGTAAATTTGATGAAGAAAGCCCACCTAGGGAAAGAGGAAAAATGTGGGAAGAATCCAATGCACAAAGGTGACATCTTCTTCCTTTCTTCTGTCTTCTTTAGTAGAAGTACTGTAGGTTTAGTTATTTAAGTAATATTGCTTAGTTGATAAATCACTATGAACCAAGATTATTTTACTTTCTGTAATGTTTATATGTTATTGACAGGCCCAAACCTTGCGGGATTTTGGCGGCACAGTGTTGGCAAACGCTTGCGGTCCATGCATAGGTCAGTGGGACCGTAAGGACGTGAAGAAGGGTGAGAATAACACCATTGTGACGTCGTACAACCGGAACTTCACAGGGCGCAACGACGCCAACCCAGCCACACATTGCTTTGTCACATCTCCTGAACTAGTGACGGCCTTGTCCTTAGCAGGGACCCTCGACTTCGATCCCACCAAAGACAAGCTGAAGGGCTCTGATGGTAAATAACGTTTGACAGTAGTTTGCTGATATAGTTGCTTATTTTAACAAGTATTTTGGTAAGGCCTATCTAAAAATTTGGCATGTGCAAAAGCTCTGAAACTTTCCTGACTTGATTTCAAAACAAATGCCAGCTATGATTTGAAAAAAAAGAAAAGAAAAAAAAATTGACAGCCAAGATTGTCAATTAACTCCATTCTAAGCTGTTATGAAAATGTTGGGAATTCCATTGGTCAAGTTGGGTAGACACCAAGTTCAAACCTATGGCAGGTTTAGTTTAGTAAAATGCTTACATCTTCTTTCTTTCCATCATTCTTCCTCCTTTATTTGCTTTGATTCATCTCCTCTCACTCACACACTCATTATTTGCTTCTCTCATCTCCTTCTCTCTCTACCTTGTAGTCTTTTTCCTACATGCTTCAGCTCTGCCATTCTCCTTTGGATCCCTTTCTACTTCATCATCCTTACATGTCCATACCATTTCATATCAGTAAATTTGGCAACAAATGTTCCCAGCCCTGGTTGGCACAGTGTGTAAAATATAAATCTCAATGTCGATAGTCATAACCTGACCTTAAGTTGTATTCAGGCAAGGAATTTTTGCTGGACAACCCCTTCGGAGACGAGCTGCCCGCGCAAGGTTTTGACCCAGGCGAGGACACGTACGATGCTCCCCCAGCTGATGGAAGCAAAGTGAATGTGATCGTGGACCCCAATAGCTCGAGGCTGCAGCTGCTTAAACCTTTCGACCCATGGGACGGCAAGGACCTTACCGATCTCACCATCCTCATCAAGGTGAGACATCTCAACAGAAGGAATGTTAGGTTTATGTTGCTAAATGGTCGAGATGGGTTAAATCTGAATCTTCAATTTGACCACGGATCCTAAAACCAAATCTTAGAAAACATGTTAAAACTAAGAGGTTAATCTTTCCCGTATTGGTATGATTCTTTTCCCCTTGAATTCTAATTTTGTTAACATTATTTTCTTAGTTGCTGGTCAAGTAATGGTCAAGGGTCTGGGTATTAGCTTTGCCCTATAATTGTTTTGGGCAAACCCCCAGTTTTGATAGTAAATTTGAAAGAAAAATCCATCCCTAACAAATAGTAGACAGCAGTGTGTCACAAGAGTCTCAAATATCATGAGAGTGAATTTCTTTTACAAATTCATTTATAAATTCAATGGGAGTTAAACATAAAAAAAATTATTTAAAAAAATGCGTATTTATAGAAATATTTTTTTTAAATATTAAACCTAGGGGTATGCAAAGTTTACTTTTTCAATTTGAAGCAAAATCAAATTGAATGTATGAAATGTTCTCGAAATCAAATTGAAGTTTGAATATTTGTGTTTAATTGTTTTATGTTTTGAAAAAATATTATAGTTTATTTATTTAAATATATTCACTAAAATCACTTTTAATTATAGTTGGGTCGAATCCACTATTTTACGAATCCAAATCTCCAATTTATCTTCGAATTTCAAATCCAATTCTTGGAACAGTTATAAACATAAGTGGAAATATAAATATAATAGAATAATAATGTTAACATTTTTTCTTATACTACATTCATATATTCGGTTAAGTGTTAAATCACTGTTCTGGGGTGTGGTTGTTAAGATCATCCTATATTTATAATTGGTTCTGAACCACCAATAAGCAATATTAGAACTCTAAAACAAACTTTACTTGAAAAATTTAAAAAAAGAATTTAAAAAATCAAGGATTGTAGTCTCGAATCTCAAATATTTTTAAGGATTTGAGGGCCTATCCCTACTTAAAATTTTCTTTATTGCAGAATTGTTTGTAATATTTATTCATAATCTTATAAATCAAGTTACTAAACAACATGTGATTTTTATTACTTGTGGTTATTTCATATGAGCTTTAATGAATGCATTGTGTATAAAACACCTAAAAGTATATTTGAATATAAATTGAATATTTTAGCTGAGAATATTTTTTATTGGCCAAGCTTTATAATTCTTTAAACATTTTTTTTATCAAAGTGAAGTTGAAGCTAATATCTATCTCGGGGCCAAGACAAAGCTCTGTAGCTTTGCACCCCCATATTTAAATCTAATATTAACTTGTTTCGAACTCATGATCTTCTTGAGAGATCCTTTTTTTAACTTGTCTCATGGAGGAAAAAAATAAATCCTAAATCACTTCGTTTTTTGTTAAAGATGTATTATTATTATTAATTGCATATTATTGTTAACATTACAGGTTAAGGGAAAGTGTACCACAGATCACATATCAGCAGCTGGGCCGTGGCTCAAATATAGAGGTCACCTTGATAACATCTCAAACAACATGTTCATCGGGTGAGTGCGGATATGACTAAATATATAAACATAATCATCATTGGGAGGTTAAGATGGATGTCAGTGAAACAAACTGCCATGTGGATTAAGTCCCAACTATATTACTCAAGGTGCATACTAGTGGGTTTACTTAAAGAGTGCATTTCATCAGACTTTCATTTTATAGGTGTGTGTGTGTGTGTGTGTGTGAAGTCCACTTTTTTAACATACATGCATATACATACCTAATCATGCCATTCCCTTACTGAGGTAGGCAAAAAATTGTGAATATAGCCCATAAAACAACTTTGTACTTAATCCATCCTCACTAAAAAAAACTTTCTCCGCACTTCCCTATCCTTGCATACTTCCTTCCCTTCAACATCCATACACCAAGTCACACATGTTTTTTTATTCTTAAAACTTTTAATATATCTCCTTTTCACACATTCATCTACAACACTTAGTCACGCCTTACATGGCCTACCTCTTCTTTTTGATCTATACACTTCCTTTATATATTTTCTTCGTCACTCAATCCATACTCGTTCTCTCAATAGGCCCAAACCACCATATGACACTTCTTTCACATAGACCTATTGTATTCCCTCAAACCACACTCCTTCAGCATCCGTTCCTATCACAACATAGAATTCCAATACTTCAGATTTTTTCGTATCCATATTTAACAGCGCAAAATGTCGGTAACTGGCCATACATTGAGTATTTTAGCTGTCCATATCTTTATTGGTGAAGTTTTATAATTGTCGAAGCCAAAAAAAAATTTTTTTGAAGGAAGCGAAGTCAATGCTGATATTTGTTTCGAAGTAAAGTCGAAGTTTCTCACACCCCTAACATTTTGATTTAGCGGTGTGTAACGATCCACTTTCTTCAAGAGGAGCCATTACCTCTTTGTCCAATGACATCAATTTAAAGTGTGAACTATCTTCTTTTAATTGTAAAAGCCATATTGTGTTCGTTCCTTTTATATATTTGTATCCACCTTTCCTGTACCTTCTTCCAATTACATTACAATATAGTAGAGTAAGCAGTATTAATTAAATAAAATTGTGTTTGTGCGCGTATAGTGCCGTGAATGCTGAGAATGGGGAGATGAACAAAGTAAAGAACCAAGTGACAGGAGAATGGGGCCCAGTCCCCGATGTTGCGCGCTCTTACAAAGCCAAGGGTATTCGATGGGTGGCAATCGGAGATGAGAACTACGGTGAGTAGATTGCTTAAAATTTAAAAATTAAGGGTATTTGGAATAGAACACTCTGGCTTTCCATGCCCCAACAGTGTAAATATGTGAATAGTCAGATGCACTGTAAAATAAAGGAAAAGCACACTTTTAGGCAATTATGGAATTGTCTTGTCTTCCTGTTCTTATGTGCAAACATTGCTAGTGTAATGTTTAGAATGTAAACTAGAGCGAGCACTGTCTCACTTGTATATTATAACGGCAGGTGAAGGCAGCAGTCGGGAGCATGCAGCTTTGGAGCCAAGACATCTCGGTGGCCGAGCGATCATCGTCAAGTCTTTTGCTCGAATTCACGAAACGAATCTGAAGAAACAAGGAATGTTGCCCCTGACTTTCAACAACCCTGCCGACTATGACAAGATTCAGCCCTCGGATAGGATCTCCTTGTTGGGATTGAAGAACTTGGCACCGGGAAAGGTGGGACAGTAATGATACTTGGTCCCCCAGTTTAGTTGAAACTCACCCTCTGTCATCCTTTTCAACAAGTAGAGGTATATGGTGCCACCTCTAATTTGAGAAACAAAGTAAACAAGCGAGCATTTGCCTCTTTATTGAGTAGAACAACCAAATCCAATTTTTTATAGAGGTACTATCACTTACACTAAAACATTTGTCAAGAACAAAAGAGGACACCAGTAAAGGTTTTTCCCGGCAACGTTCACTCTTCAATTGCCAACTTGTAGCGCTGCAAAGCAGCCAGCTCGCGCAAATTATTTAATGCATAATTTTAACTGTCCATTTCTAAACAAATGCTCGTGCAAATTTTAAAATAGTACTAATACTACTTAGGCCTGGTTGGGAAGTGTAATGTTTGTTAATTTTTTTGTGTGTTTCTAAGCATAAAAATATATTGTGCTTGTTTGTATAAATTTATAAACCAAAACATTTAGAAATTGTTTTATAGCACATTCATTAATAACCTTTTTTTTCTAATTTAATAACTCAAGTTATCACAACATGCAAGTCAATTATGTCAGAGTTTTCCTTATGAATACTAATTTATAATGTATGATAAAATTAATTATTGCCTGGGGGCTTGCAAATGTATAATAAGACAGTTTAGAAACACTGTACAATAATGTAAAGATAGTGATAGTGAAGGGAGCCAACTTGAAAGGATCGTTAAGTAAGGCTTAGATAAGAACAAACACACTTCTCTCTTCATTTATTCTTGCACTTTTCACAGTTACACATTTTATTTTAAATATTTCCATATTATCTCAATTTGATGAGAGCCAGATCTAACACACATATACTTTTTTCCCAACCAATGGTCTTTGGTGGAGGGAAATATTTTTTCTGGGCCGGAAGCTTTGATTTATTATTGAAAAGGAGATTATAATAGTGCAGTTAATACCATTTTTATAGTAACTTCAGGCAAAGAATAAATGAACTTTTGATATTAATGTGACCTGCTTTGGTGGTTGCATGGTCCAAGGTGTCACTCTCATGTTAAACTAGACTGCTGATGACAAGAGAGATTGGGGTTCGAATCCTGGTCAGGTGTACTGAGCGTGATTTTCCAAAATGTAGTTATTATTATTTATTATATATTATTATTTAGCACCGCGTCTTACTACCCGTTCGGGTTATACGCACTTACGCTAATGGATTAGGAAATGGGAAGGTTGAATTAGAGGAAGTGAACCCGCATTCGCATGGAGGGAGAGTGGGAAAACTATTTAGGGAAAGAAAAAAATAGTTCACCCGACTGAGATTCAAACCTAGAGCTCCCCGTCCTCAGCAGTTGAGCTCAACACAGCCAACTACGCTACCGAGGTGGGTGTTTTCCAAAATGGTTTTCTACTTTTCTTCCACACAAATGCAGATACACTTCCTCTAATTTTAACCCTCCTCATACCTAGCTCAGTATTGTAATTAGTGCGTATGTGTATAACCTGAACAGGTAATAAAATGCTCTGCTTAAAAAAATGAGCCAAGTAAAGGTTTGTAAAACACACCTTGTGATATTTCGGTGTCCATAGCTACTCCATAAACACACAACTGAAATTTGTAAATAAAATGCTATGTGTGTATAGTTATATTTGTCCATATAATGCTCTAGTTTACCTTTTTCCAAGTAGGAAAAAAAAAATGTATGGAGTAGTTTGTGTGTCACTTCTTAAAATTATCTGGTTTACTTGTTCCAGCCTGTGCAAGCAGAGATCAAGCATGCAGATGGCAGCATGGAGAAGATAGTTTTGAACCACACGTTAAATGAACAGCAGATAGAATGGTTCAAGGCAGGTTCCGCGCTCAACAGAATGAAACAACTCGCAGCACAGAAGAAGTAGGGGAGAGAACTAATATTCTGACCATTAGTTGGTGGGTGGGTGAATGTGTGGTTACGTATGCAAGCATCACACTAGCCTAGAACATGTCATCCACAACATAGTTCGGGGTTAATTTTTTTACTGTCTTGTAAAGGCTCTTGCCTCCATTGGCTTGTGGAAAGTTATGTAGGTAAGGGTTTTATTTAATATGCCATGGTTTAGGCTTCAAGGTTGATTAGTTTACAAATTATGTCTTTGTTTACTTTCAATCCTGCAGCATATGATTTGAATTGAGGTAAACAATATGTATAGTTAACTGTTTGAGGAATGATTTCCACAGAATGAAGGCAGCTTTAATGAAACCTTTTAAAGATTTATATTTTGTATGAATATTCTGACAGACGTAGAACACTTTTTTTTATATTACATTCTATTTGTAAAAAAAAGGTAAATATTATGTGAAACATAGTTTTGTGAATGACGACATGAAGCTTGAGATTTACATTTTACTAAAAGCAAAATGTTGAAATTTTCAAAACAAACAAATTCTGTCATGTTGTACATTAAGATATTCAAAAAGAGGGCTGGCTGGCTTTTGATATTTCTTTAGTAATGTTATTCGCTTGACGCATTTCTTTGTTTGAAGTAATGTTCTTTGTCAAAATGGTAAAGTTGGCTGGGACTTATTTGAACTCTTTAGGAATGAAATAATGTATTATTGCCGTAGGCCTTCCTGTAAAATATTTAAGTAAGTTAATGAGATTAAATTGAACATACCATAGGCCTTAGAGCATGTAAATATAGATTTCACTGCCTTTCTAAATATAGTAAAAAAGTTTTTCAAACAATATCTCGTATATCAACTGTTGCGTGATCGCTACAAGATCTTGTGTCGTATCAACTTAATTCTTTGTGTACAGTATGAATTACTAGATTTTGAGTGGGTGACATGCATATTGGTACGACTTCCCTCCAATGGTAACCATCTGGTTAAAGGTCAGAACAAAGTGGAACTGTTAAGTTTAAAATGAGTTTGCAAAATAACAAAGGATTCTAGAAACACAATCATGCTAGTTTTGACAGAGTAGCTTAATAGTAAGTCCATTTTTAAGATTTGTTTTTATCATTATAGATATATATTCTGTAGTAGCGTTTTACAGTGTCAATGCAACAAGACTGAATGTACTGTATTAATGTGAATTTGTTTTATTTAAGCTTGAAAATGAATGGATTGATTTGTATTAACTCTAGTATTATTGTTATATCTTTAGAAAGAAAGAAACTTTAAAAAAAAAAGCTGAAGCTGCAGCTGCAGCCAAAGTTAATGTTTTGGTATAGGGTAAATTATTTTTTAATGTTGGTATTGCTGGTTTTTCCACAGTGAAATAAAGGAAGCCCCCCCCTCCCATCAATGCCAACATTAATGATTGTCAAAAATGAAAAGTAATTTGCAGTGACTAGTCTAGAACTCAGGTCGTTTGAGAAAGTTCATATTCTTATTTGATTTTTAGATAGAATACTTCCGCGCCAATACGTACATGTTATAGAGAATAATATTGTAAATAGACTTCACATCTCTTTCAAAATCTTCAATTGTATGAACTTTTCTAGATGTATGTAAAGAATGCTTGATTACAGCTGTCAATGTTTTTTGATTGATTTATTTACTATTTTAATTTTTCAGAAATAACCCTTGAATATTAATATTCCATAGCTGCTCATATATTCGTAAAACTGCCAAATTTTTTTAAATTCACAATAAAAAGATTCTTTTCCTGTTTACTTTAAATAATTGAACCAAATGTGTTAGCTTACTTAAAATATTTACTTATCCTGTGTACAAAAATTAGCAAAATGATCTTGTGATGCTTACCTCATACCTTCCTTATTGTATTGAGTGCCATTCCAGTTATTTTTTAAATGCCATTAAGTAATTATACTTCTGTAACTAATACAAAACATTTGGAATATATTACTTTAACTTGTGGCCGAGCAGTTCTAAGGTGTTTTTAAAAGGTCATCTTGTACTTAAGATATAGTCGTCCCCTTGCTCCACACTTTCCAACAATAACTCATCAACTTTTCTCAACCTCTGGTTGGTCCATTTTAATAAAATGCCTCCATCTTACTCTTTCCTTCCATCATTCCCATCATTATGTGACCCACCATTTCGGCCTTGCGTCCTCTAATATCTCATTTACTCACTGTATTTCCACTCTTACCCGGCTGACTTTATTTTTAATCGTGTTTATAACCCGAATGGGTAGTAAGACACGGTGCTAATAATAATAATCTTAATCCTGTTTCACCTCGTGACAGCTAACATGCTCCTCACAAACTTTATTCCCATGGCCTCCACTTTCTTTGTCTCTCTTACAGTAAGTGTTTTTCCTTAATTTTACCACTTAATTTGCATTTAATGACCTGGGATCTAAATTTTAGTTCCTAAAATTTACAATTTAGTATTTTTTTAGTGTTTAAAACATTCAATTTTCCTTTCATCTTGTTTGTGAGACAGGAACTTGCAAAAGAGGAATTATAAACTTTTTTACACTAGATATATTCACATTGAGTGAATTTTGCAGTCCCTGGACAAATTTTCAATGGGGAAATATCTTTATCATTCCTTAAGTTCGTAGAGAATGCATGTTCCACTGTACATGTAACAATAGTCGCAAACTCGATCACTGCAACAGTCATTGAACTCCAGGCAAGGTGGATATACGATTAATTCCTCCCACGGATCTTTAATACTTTCAGGAGCAAGCCTTCCCCCTCCCCGTTCACACACGCGCACGCACACACTTCTGATGAATTCGCCAGTGGAGCTATGTTTCAGGTCATGAGAGGAAAATGTACACTCCATTTACCTTGATGGACTACATTATGGCCATACCTTGTAAGCTGTGTCATAGCAGAACAATACAAGGTAGGTTTGTTACCTCTCAGGGTAGACTAAAGGTGGATTCACACTGAGAAGGCTGTGCTCTTACTGTCTTGAGTTCACATTAAATCATTTGAATGTGGAGACAGGCAGTATGGATCTTCATATAAATGTTTTCAAAACTAAAGTGATAGTAATTTCCTGATACACCCTTATCAAAAACTGTCAGCTCGGTATAAATGTAAAACTGTGAACTGGTGAATGATTTTGTGTATTAGGGCAGAATGTTCTGTAAAAATGGAAGCTGAAATTGAAAAACTGGTTAATGCATCTTGGAGAGTAATTAGATGTGTGTGAACTATTGCAAAGAATGAAGTAGTATATAAAAGTGTGTTGACACCAACAAAAGTGTTGTTTGGATGTTAAGCGTGGGTTTGTCAGGAGAAACAAGAGCAAGGTGAATGCTGTTGGACTGAGATATACAATAAATGTATGTGGAAAAACCTATATGGACAATCAGTAACAGGTGAGGTAGGTGACCTGGTGGTCTAGGGGTAGGTGTCAGACTTCTGTGCTGGCGGCCGAGGTTCAATCCTCGGTCCCGGCACAGATTTATCTGATTACCAAACCCATCCTTCACCTCTGACAAGACATCTTGTGAATGTGGGGAATGCCAGGCCTCCACCGTGGTTCGGATCCCACGTTAAACTGTAGGTCCTCCATTTCATCTCACAATCACCCTACCATTACACATTAGCGTAAGTGCGTATAACCCGAACGGGTAGTAAGACG